>ML682013.1:177480-188299 GCA_007922195.1 Podocnemis expansa | reverse complement strand
AGAAAGAAAGAAAGAAAGAAAGAAAGAAAGAAAGAAAGAAAGAAAGAAAGAGATGCTATTTCTTTTAGATTAGATTGTGTGAAAACAGGATTAAATTGTGACTGTGGATTTTTTTCCCATTTCAACAAGTGATTTGACTTCACCTTAAGTCTGCTTAATAAAGCCCTTTAGTGTAGACATAGCCTCTGTGTTTCTCTGTCCACCACATATACATACAATTCCACTGTTGAAAAGCACATATTTCTAAGATGGAACAAGGCAACATTCAATTGAAACTGCAATGGGGATGTTAGTTAAGAACAATATGGTTACTTACCCAGCAATTCCCTAGTCTATAAGAATTCCAGATATGGATTCCCTAACAAATTTCCATATTAACTGGGATGTTCCTTTGGGAGGTCTTGCAAATGAGCACTGTTTAGTTTATCTTTTAGTTAGGAGATTTGATGTTGCACTAGTATATATGGCTCAGACAAATCTCCTGCATGGGACATGTTTTAAGGGTTCTGATGACAGTTTAACATTTATTTTTTAATTGCATGACTACAACTCTACCAAAAATATACTGAAAACAGTACATTTTCCACAAGGTGAAATTAGCTTTGGCCCCTGGGATTTTGGCCAGAATCTTGGTTTATAGTACTCATAATTCTAACAAGAGAACTTAGTTCATAGTTGGTGCCAAGCCTCTGAGCAATTTTCCAACTTCATAAAAAAATGTAGTCTACAGTCTTCTGTGAGTAAAATACATGAGAACATAAAAACAAGCTTCTGGCTGGTAACTGCATCCCTAATCTTTTAGCATTTGCTGAATAAACTCACATTTCAGGCATTTACTCTATTGTGCAGTCAATAAGTCATGTCTGAAAAATCTCAGCTGAGTACTCTCCATGCCAACACCTCTGGGGAAGCTTTGTCTTTTAATGTTAAAATGTACATTTATTTGTAAACAGGTTAGTCTGTCTCTCTAGCTTGTTGTCTACACAGCTTGCATAATAAGACTTAGAAAACATGGGACAAAGGCATTCTTCATGGAAGATTTTTTTTTCCCTGTAGATGCAAAGTATTTGCAAGATGTGGATCTATTTTTCCCTCATGATTTTCTTCTAACAAACAAACCAAACCAAACCAAACCAAACCAAACCAAACATTTTATACTGTTTAGAAATTCAGGTTCCCAGCACCATAATGCTGGGAAGTTTCCAGATGGTGAGATGCTAATTTTTCACAGGAGCAACAGATTTTCTGCTACGAAAAGGAATGAGACCACAAAAGCTGCAAAACAGTCCCAGCAGTAAAACACAGAGCCATCTTTTAAGCTACAGGTCAGGATCAGCAAGAACACCTGCTCATGGTTCCCAGTCACAGATGCTGGATTCTTATTCATATTCTGCTTCTTCTGTGTCAAGGTGGTGCAGTTTGCATCTAAATGTGTGAAATTCTATTTCATGTTTTGCAATTACCAGTCACACAAGAGAATCTTCTCAGAATTGCACACTGGGGTCTGGTTAAACATTGGGCCCTTTGAGATGCTAACAGAGTGCCAGCAGAAGCTATTAAGAGTTGGATACATTGTCAGGCAGCTAACACATTGTCATGTACTTTAGTCATAAAGGAAAGCTAATTATAGTTGGACTCTAATTAAATTTAATTCATTTGTGAAATCATAAACAGCACCACCCCCCTAACAAAATCCCACCAATCACAGAGGAAAGAATAGTTCAATAAGTGCATTTTAAATGGATCCAATGTTAAAAGGGTTAAATAAAAGAACTTAAAGAAGCATTGATACCAGAGAGTTAAATAAAACTGGAAGGGTTGTTGTGCTGCTGATTGGCTGTAGTGGGGCCTCATCTAAAGGAGAGACTTGGTTGATTCCAAACTCAGAAATTCTTCTGATTTGCCTAGGTACCCCACTATTAAAATTGCTTTATTATTATTATTGATTGGGGCTAAGAGGCAGCCAGTAGGGAGCTGAAGAATCTCCCTTGTACCTTAGTAGCTCTTTAACACTCAGTTCACCTGCTGATGCCAAGGGCAATGGTACTCTGCCTGCTGGACTCTTTACATCATATTACATTACACTGTTGGTTGCTTTGCCAGCTAAGAGCATAATCCCTTTACACTATCCCTGACTGCCAAATAGCTTGAGTGAAACCACGCTTGCTATGACAGGATTTCATGTAGGTGCTACTCAGCTGCATCTGTAGGGTTTTCCTTTCCGGAGTGTGAAAAGGAGTCTACAGCTGGTGACCAGAGACACATCACAGGGCTTCTGAAAAATCTCTGGTTTTGACTCTTTCAGAATGTGGCTTAAAACGTGCATCTCCTACACACGAGTGTATAGACTCCTGTAATAAAGTTAAGATGATATGGTGAGATACTAGCACTGACAGAATCAGTATTTCATAGGAAATTGAAGTAATGCCATCATGGAAAGCCTAGTCAGTCATTTGGAAAACAGATTTTGAAAATCAGTGCTCAATCTGTGATAATTACAATGTAAATTCCTTAATGCTCCAGGAGAGCTCATACTACATTAAATCAAGTGTTCTACAGAAACAGACTTTTCAAAGTCTAAATGAGCAAAAAATAGAGTATTTAAAGTGAGGATTTCATTGGAATCAGACTGGGTGAAAATAGGTGTAGTTAGATTTGGGCAACTAATTTTTTTGGTTCTGTGGCAGTTCTGAAAAAAAGAAAATTGATTGGCATCAAACCAAACCTAAAAATATGTAGTGTAATCCAAAACCTTTTGTTTCTGGGCATTTTAAAAAGGCATCACAAGACAGTGAGAGAGGAAGGGAAGGAGTGATACCTTACTTATCACATTGGCCCAGTGGTTTAAGACACTCACCTGCAGTGCAGAAGTCCTGAGTTACAAGTTCCCACTCCAAAGATTATTCATGCATTTTATACATAGTGGAAGAGCATCATTAAGGGAAATTGAGAGAACATACTCCAATGATTTGGACATTTACCTGTGCAGAGGGAGACTCAATTTCAAATCTCTGCTCCATAACAGGCAGAGGGGGCAATTAAATGTAGGTATTCCACACCCAGGTGGGCTAAAGTTTTAAGGAAAGTGGCAGCAGCAGCAGCAGCTCATCCTCTGCCCATATTATCAAGTTCCAAAGGGGTAGCCATGTTAGTCTAGTAAAGCAAAAAAAAGCAAGGAGTCTTGTGGCACTTAAAGACTAACAGATTTACTTATCGCATAAGCTTTTGTGGGAGAATATCCCACTTCATCAAATGCTTTGAAGAGCTCTAAGCATTTGACGAAGTGGGATATTCTCCCATGAAAGCTCATGCGATAAATAAATCTGTTAGTCTTTAAGTACCACAAGACTCCTTGCTTTTTTTGCCCATATTATGAATCTGGCCCCCTTCGTCTCTCTCCCAAAAGTTTTAAGTCAAAAGCACTCAGCAAATTTGAGTTAAAATAGTTTTTGAAACTGCACTTTTGATGACTGAGCCATTTATCTGGGAGGAAAAAAATTGCTCGTGCACTGGGTGTAGTCTTCTAAACTCTCCCAGAAACCGGGTTCTGGCTACGTGAGACAAGATGAGAAGCCATGCAAAGAATATTATGCAGATCTTCACAATATCACAATCTCTTGTGTGCTCTGCATACAGTGACATTAGCTGATTTTCTTGTCTCCACACAGCCTTTTCATTGCCAATGAAATTAATAACATTCACATTTAAATTCTAATAATTGGTCTTATCTGCTAATAATTCATTGGGCTAAATGGACAATAAATGGAATGTAGGTGCTTGCTGTTCTCAGAGCTCTTGTCCAGGATATTGCAGACTTGGGTAGACAACAACGTCCTGGTTTAGCTTGATTCACAATTTGCAGGTTATTTTGGCACAATAATAATTAGCGACTTCATGGTTGGTGGATTTTTTTTTTCCAGTTGCTGCTGCTCTTTTTCAATGAAAGCAGTTTAGATTCAGGAATATAAAATAGCAGATTCAGAAGAAAAGCAACCAGTTGGTACATTAAGGGGAGACAGCCACATTTATTCTCTGGTCTTGACCTTTGACATTTGTTTCACTCCAGATCGCTTTGCTTGGATTTTTTATCCTTATATACAACTTTGGGTTGGCATTCTTGGTAGACCAAGTTGTCTGCTATAAACTGAAGCATTCAGAGCTTGAAAACTCAACATCTTTTGCATTTCTTTCTTTTTAAACTTCATCAAATCTATAAGCCAAATGTGGCCACTGTTGAGACCTCTGGGCAGTGACCAGTCATATGGGAAGCAGCAGCCTCTTCCCTGGAGCAGAAAAGCCACAGGAACAGTCAGGTGGTATGAGTTCTTTAGCTTTCTGTTGGCCATGGGATTCAGTCCTGGAGTGCTGGGTGGCATGTTCCAGCTCTGGGACTTTGGGGTCCATCCCCCAGTCCCATGCTAACCATGCTTACCCTAGCAGTGCTGCATCCTCTGGTCCTGGGTGTTGGCCACTCAGCAGCAGACTCTGATGCTAGGCCACAGGCCTTTGGACGCCACTACACTCTCCGTTGCCACTGGCCCAAGCTGCATCCTTACTCATCTCTCTGTCAAGGACTTAATCTGTCCTCCCAGTTTGCTGGAGCTGAGTAAATCAGCTATGAAAAGTGATATGTTTGTTAATATTGCTTTTCACTGCCTCCCAGCAAGCTAGCAAGTTTGCTTCTGTAGAAAATGATATTATCAAACATACAAATATCACTTTTCACAGCAGCAGGCTTATGAGCTTGCAAATCTTAAAAAAAAAAAAAGGGCAACTAAAGCAAAAGGAACAAAAACAACAAAAGACAAGACTATGCAAAATACCTTGTTTCCTCCTATTCAGCTTAGGTCCAATAAAAAATTGAGACAACAGTTTGTTACTTTTATTATTAAGTATGAAAAAAGGACAACATAAATAAATGAATTACAATGACTGAGACATGTTCAGGCGCATATTTAGGGGGAAAAATTTAATTAAGTATTTTAGGAAAAAAATTGCAGAGCAGCTATCAGCAACAGCTAGTGCCTGCACTCAAATCACCAACATTTTTTGAACCCCTAACCCAAGGAATCCCAGTTAAAGTTTCCTGTGTGTTCATCAAACAACAACAGTTAGCATATTCCTATAAATATTTTCGATGAACGTCTGATAAGTTGATTTATTTCTTATTGAAATAGTGATCATCTTTTATGGTTTCCTACATAGTCCTTATTGCCAGGTTCTAGTCTTCACCCAGGTCATGGGCACATTGTATAAAAGGCTTCATCCATTCAGCTCTTAAAGCAGTTTCTGTTTGTAACCTAAGCATTGGCCTCTCATTGTTGGAAAGTCAAACTGGAGGCATGCACAAAGCACTTCCAAATCTTGCTTTGCCAGGAGGGAATGCAGGAATTTAGCAGCACTGTAAAAGGGGACAGTGCTGGTCACAAATCAGGCATGGGGTAGTGGGAATCCAGCAGGCATCAACAGGGTGGGTAGACTCTTTGGCTTGTCCCCACGAGGAAAAAAGAGTTCAAACCTCTTAGTTTGAACTAATAAGTTTGAGGTTAGTTCGAACTACCAGTGACCTCAAACTTGCTAGTTTGAACTCACAACATGGACTAGTTCGAACTAGTACACTTCATTAGTTCAAAGTAACTGCCCTTAGTTCGAACTTCCTAAGTTCGAACTAAGGGTTAATTTGAGTCTACATCATGCTAAGTTCAAACTAATGTTCAAACTGAGCATAGGTTCTTACTAGTTTGAACTAAGTGTTCCTTAGTTTTCTTAGAATTTCTTAGTTTGAACTAAGGAAAGGCTAATGTAGACTGAAGCCAATTTAGTTTGAATTAAGCCTCCTTAATCCATACAAAATTGACAGTGTAGACATAGTCTTTGTGTCCCTCAATCAGCTTTGCTGGCAAGGCTCCAGTGTGGGATCAGTTACAAGATTGAAATCCTCCCTCCATGGTAGGGATCAGTTACAAGATTGAAATCCTCCCTCCGTGGTAGGGCAAATTGCCTTCCATGATAGGGCAAAGTGGTTAACATCATCTGCCTGTCCCCAGTGGTGAATCCACCTCTATGGTACATCTACTTAAACAGCTGGTCTTCTCCCTCTCACCTGTTGTGAAAATGGGAATGAACTGATCCAGACTCTTTAATAAATAATAATAATAACAACAACAACAACAATAATCAATTAATAATCAATTAATTAATGAATAAGCATCTCTCCTCACTCAGTGCCCCCGTCCATCTCAGTTCAGCACAGGACTAACCACAGTATGAATGATCAATGTCAGCCACAGACTTCTGCCAACATTAGCTAACAGGAGAATCTGGGGAATCAATGTACTGTATCTCTAAAATACGTGCTTGCTTTTTAATTCCTTCTTTCCTTCTCAGATTTGCAAAGCAAAATCAGTTGTATTTAGGTGGGCTTATAAGGGGATGAGAGAACTTTCAGCTGTTTTACTGTTCACTTGGGAGCACACATTTTATATTTTGCAAGTGTATAAGCTATACCAAGAAAACACACACACACACACACACAAAAATGCATATGTAACTCATCAGTGAGTGTGAGTTTTAAGATTATACCTGTAGTCCTAGACCCTAGACTATACTAGACTACAGTCATGGACTTCATTTCCTAGTGAGAAGTGGCAGAGCTAATAAAATATCAGACTACTTTATTTTGGACTTGGTTCAAATGCATAGGACTAGATTGCAATGTGACGGCAGATCCCCATATTTAGAGGAAGTGCAGAGAGGCTGCTCTCCAGCAAGAGTCAGTTCTTTCTGGAGTTACCAAATGTAAAGAAATAATGTGCCTTAGGTCTTCCATTTGGAAAAGAGGGGTAAGGACCCACCTTCACTTCTCCCTCCATTTCCCCATTAGACTGTCTACCTGCCAGCAGCACTGACTGGGAGAAATGGCTCCTCTTTCAAGTCACATTGTTCCTGTATGACACTCTGTCTGAAAGAACATCTCAGAGTTCCCTATAGTCTTGATTGCTAAATGTTAATATCCTGGTGAATTCTGTGTGTTATCATTATATGTGAAGTTATGAAATCTTGTTTGATGTGTTACTAGAAAATGCTGTGAGTTGGGAAACACCCACAAATCAACTTTTCAGGTTCAGCAGTGAAGATTCCAGACTTGCTATGGCTCATCAAGGAGAGATCCCTGATCCCAGAGAGAAAGTACAATGGGAACTTCGCAGAAAAAAGCACACTGGCAATGTTCCTTGATTGACCAACGAGGATGACACCCTAGGTCACAAGCATGGACTGCTACAGCAAGATGGAACAGACTATAAAAGGAGGGGAGTGACATCACTGTTTGGCTTCACTCCTCCATAGATGAACACATTAAGCAACATTGGTAAGAGAAAGAGCATAGGACTGGGAAAGAGGTGGTCCTAGGTGAGGAAACAGCCTTTGCCTGTGTGTACCGAGGATCTCTAGCCTCTACCATCTCTTAGGGTGAGACATTTCTAAACTCAAATCCTGTTAGTTCTTTGGCAATGTATTCTAGTCTTTATATGCTAATCCTTATTGCTTAAAATTTATTTTTCTGTAGTTAATACTTGTTTAATGTTTTATCTCAACCAGTTTGTTTCTGAATGAAGTTTTTCAGGGAATCTCAGCTCTGCTAACAATAGATGGTTTGCGTCTTCCCCACATCAAGGGGAAAGCAGACTAATTAATGAGCTTGTACCAGACAGATCTCTGTCCAGTGAAGGAGGGCACTATCTTGGGGTGCACTTCTGTAATGTAAAGCTTGGTATCTGTGGGGATTACTGGCTGTAACCTTGCTCTATCACATGCACATGAGTGGCACAAGCAGAGAAGTAATGGGATTCAGCTGAATGTGTGGTATCACCTGCTCTCATAGAATCATAGGGTTGGAAGGGACCTCATGAGGTCATCTAGTCCAACCTCCTGCTAAAATCAGGACCACTCCCACTAAATTATCTCAGCCAGGGTTTAGTCTAACCAACCCTTAAATGTTCCCAAAGATGGAGATTCCACCACCTCCCTAGGTAACCCATTCCAATGTTTCACTGCCCTCCTAGTGAGAAAGTTTTTCCTAATATCCAATCTTGACCTCTCCAGCTGCAGCTTGAAACCATTGCTCCTTGTTCTGTCCTCTGTTACTACTGAGAACTTGCTCTTAGCCTAGCTACTTCCTGTTCGGAGCACCTCTTCAGGTAGTTGAAAGTTGCTATCAAATCCTGCCACAGTCTTCTCTTCTGCAGACTAAATAAGCCTAGTTCCTTCAGTTTCTTCTTGTAAGTCACATGCCCCAACACCTATTCATTTTTGTTGCCCTTTTCTGGACTCTAATTTGTCAACATCCTTTCAGTAGCATGGAACCCAAAACTAGATACAGTATTCCAGATGCAGCCTCACCAGTGCCAAATAGAGGGGACTAATCACATCCCTCGATCTGCTGGCAACACTCCTACTGAAGCAGTCCAATATGCCACTGGCCACTGGCCTTTTGGCAACAAGAGCACATTGCTGCTCATATTCAGTTTCCCATCCACCATAATGCCCAGGTTCTTTTCTACAGTGCTGCTGCTTAGGTGATCAGTCCCCAGACTATAGCAGTACATGGGATTTTTCCTTCCTAAGTGCAAGACTCTGCACTTTTCCTTGTTGAACCTCATGAGATTTCATTTGGCGCAATGCTCCAATCTGTCTAGGTCTCCCTGAATCCTATCCCTGCCATCCAGTGGTGTTTAGCATGCCCCGTGTCATCCATGAATTTACTGAGTGTGCAATCCATCCCTTCATCTAGATCATTAATGACAACATTGAATAGAACCGGCCCCAAGACCAACCCCAGGGGCACTCTGCTAGTTATTGGTTGCCAGCTAGACATTTAGCCATTGATCCCTACCCTCTGAGCCCGATGATCTAGCCAGATTTCTATCCACCATATGGTCCATTCATCCAAACCATACTTCCTTACCTTGCTTACAAGAATACTGTGGGAAACTGTACCAAAAGCTTTGCTAAAGTCAAGGTATATCACATCGACGGCTATTCCGCATCCACATATCCCATCATCTCATAATAAAAGACAAATAGGTTGGTCAAGCACGATTTGCCCTTGGTGAATCTATGCTAATTGTTTGTGATCACTCTAATTTCCTACAACTGTTTCAGAATGGATTCTCTGAGGACCTGCTCCATGATTTTTCCAGGGATTGAGGTGAGGCTCATTGGTCTGTAGTTCCCCGGGTCCTCTTTTTTTCCCTTTCTTGAAGATAGGCACTATATTTGCCTTTTTCCAATCATCTGGGACCTCCTCCCCTTTCACCATGAGTTTTGAAAAATAATGGCTAGCGGCTCTGCAATCACATCAGCCAACGCCCTCAGCATGCTCGGATACTGTTCATCAGGCCCCATAGGCTTGTGCACATCCAACTTCACTAAGCAGTCCTTAATTGGACCTTTCATCACTGAGGGCTGCTCTCCTTCTCTCCATTCTGTGTTACCCAGTCTAGTAGTCTAGGAGCTGCCCTGCCTGTGAAGACTGAGGTAAAAAAAACATTGAGTATCTCACCTCTTTGGTATCATCCACCACGAGGATACCTGCCCCATTCAGTAAGGGACCTACACCATCCTGGATCCTCTTTCTGTTACTCATATAGTTGAAGAACCCCTTCCTGTTATCATTCACATCCTTTGCTAGCTGCAACTTGAATTGCCCTTTTGCCTTTCTGATTTTATGCCTGCAGGCCCAAGCAATATCTGTATATGCCTTCCTAGTCATCTGTTCAAACTTCTACTTGTTGTAAGCTTCCCTTTTGTGTTTCAGCTCATTGTAGAATTCTCTGCTAAGCCATGCTGGGCACCTTCCATATTTGCTGTTCTTTCTGCATATTGGAGTGGTATTTTCCTGCAGCCTTAGTGGGGTTTCTTTAAAATATAGCCAGCTCTTTTGGATACCTTTCCCTTTCAGTTTAGCCTCCCAAGGATTTCTGCCCATCAGTTCCCTGAGGAAGCCAAAATTTGCTTTTCTGAAGTCCAGGGTCTGTGTTCTGCTTCTTTCCTTTCTTCCTTTGATCAGGATCCTGAACTCTACCATCTCATGGTTGCTGCTACCCAGGCTGCCATTCTCTTATATTGGGTGACAGCAATCTGGCGAAACTGTCTGTGTCTCATCAGTAGAAATATGGTTGGAAGTAAACCCAAATCACAAGGGTAAGGAATCTCAGCAATACCCCACATACAAGCTGCATCTATCTGCATATTCATGGCACCTGGACACTGCAGTAAGAAAGACAAGACAGTAGTCAAGTGGCTGAACTAGGAATCAAACTTTAATACATAACATGTATGGGAATTTTCTGGCAAAAATTTACCCAGTGCAGGTCATCCTCCTTGCTGTGATCCGTTCCAGCTGGGGGAAGGCCACCCAATGAATGAGTACATCCACTGGGCACCCGCCCCATGTTGAACAAATTAATTTTATATCCTAACTGTAACCCCCAGGAATCCTGACCTACTGACAAGAGTAAAACAAAAACTTCACAATTCCCAGACCTGTCTGGCAGTTAGGGAAAAACTCATTCCTAACCCTCAAAGGGGACGCCTACATTGGCCAGCATTTTCAAAAAAAAACTTTTTGCGGGCTAAGTGCCAAAGAGGCAGCCGTGTTAGTCTAGTAAAGCAAAAAAAGCAAGGAGTCTTGTGGCACTTAAAGACTAACAGATTTATTTATCGCACAAGCTTTCGTGGGAGAATATCCCACTTTGGGATATTCTCCCACAAAAGCTTGTGCGATAAATAAATCTGTTAGTCTTTAAGTGCCACAAGA
>ML682013.1:0-172480 GCA_007922195.1 Podocnemis expansa | reverse complement strand
TCGAAATAAGATATTTCGAAATAAGGTGTTGTTTCGAAACAAGTTGTTTCGACACAACTTGTTTCGAAATAACTCTGTGCGTGTGAACACAGCCCATATGATTAAACAGAATGGTTAAGTTTTTGGATCTAGAATGTATGTTATGATTTTTTTTGTATATAATTCCGCTTGCTACCACTCAGCTCTCTATAATTTCTTAAATAAAATTGCTTTTGTTTTTATTGTAAATATGTCTAAGTTTTCAGCAGAATGGTGATCTTAAATGTAACTTGTAAGCAGGGATGTATTGCTTCTTTGGGAGCAGTGAATCTGTGAATCCAGCAAGGGTCCAATGGAGTAGGTTTGACACTGGTGGAAGACACTTGGAGAGCATGGGGATTTAAGTATTCCTATTGCTAACCTCTAGAACAGTGTTTCTCAACCTTTAGTGGTCTGGGGAACACCAAAAAGTATTAATTACTTTACGTGGAACAACTGATGAATACTTTCTCAAAAAAGCCAGGACATACCAGTTGTGATGTTCATAATATCTGCATATTATGTATTCCTGTGAAAATGATTTAGGAAACAAAATTAAATACAATTTTATGAATATAACACACATTTATTTCTAAAAATTAGATACATAATGATTATGCACACAACTAAACTGATATTACTCGTGTTTAATGGGATTCTTGGGTCAGCATCTTTAAACAAACTTCATCTATTCTTGGAATAAGGCTTGTCAAAGGAAGTCTTAGTGTTAAAGTTATGTCCAAGTGATTTCTATGCTTGCTTTTCTATTTCAGTAACCACTGAAAATCCACTTTCACATAAGTACGTTAACTTCTTCCTTCAGTTCACACAGCCTTCTTAACACTCAGCCTCCGGACAACCAGCAAACTTCTGCATGCAATAATAATGTAGTACGTGAGGGCCCCACTTCATCAGATAATATTGAAAATAACTTGAAATTAAGAGCACTGGATTTTATGAAATTAGCAGATTTTATTAAATTAACAGCTACTTCTAGCACTTAATTTAATTTGGCACTTAAACATTTACTTTCCAACATTTCTTGGTGTATAATGCAATGTGTACTTTGGATATCTGGTGCTACTTCCTTCAGTTTTGCAACTAATCTGGCATGCCACCCAGTCATATCTGCTGCCCCATCAATGCAGTCATTCTTTTGGCATTCTTTTGTCCATGGTCATATACATCAAACAAGGCATAATTAAATTCTTCCATGTGGTAAAGGGCTTTTTAATTTTTATATTCAAAGTGATATCAAAAATAATGCTTTAAGTCCTGCTTCACTTACAGTTCCTATATTATGAATTGATTTCATCTGGCCTTTCAACTCATTCCCTTTCCTTTTTTAAAAAATCAGCTGACTTATTTGGATTCTGGGGGTGTTTAATTTCTTAATGTCTTTTATGTTTTGCTGTAACCATACCACCATTAGACAAAACTTCTGATCAAATAAAACACTGTGGAAAGTTGCAGTGAGAAGTGAAATTGTATTTAATGTATTCAGGATCATATTTTTGAACACTACTTTCTTCTTTTTTCATTCTGGTGAAGTTGAGCCTCATGGTTCATTACTGGAAATATTTCCTGAACACATGGACAACATTGACTCCTCCACCTTTGTTTCTTCACTCACTTTCTTCTTCATAAAGAAAGTTCACTTACTTTGTTTACTCATTTTGATTGTTAGTGATCTTTCTCTACCAAGGGGCATAGCAGCCCAAATGTTAAAGTTTATTCACAGTTAACGAATGGCAAAGTTCTGTAGAAATGGCTGGAAGAACTCTAGGTTTGGAATGGAAGCCCCCCCCACTCCTCCTTTAGCACAAGAAATGAGCCAGGTCTCTGGTTGAGGAAGCTCCTGCTCATTGCTTCCTGCTGCATGCTGGCTGAGGAAGGTGAGAGCTGGCTGCTTCCTTCCACACGCTCTCAAGGCAGGACTAGTTGGCTGAGATACAGCTGGAAAGGAGGGTGAGTTGAGAGATGGGGGACACATCTCTCCAGCTCTCCCTTTCCCTTGCCCTTTCCCAGCAAGACTCTTCCCTCACCTTTCCCTCCTCTCTCCCCTCTCCCCGAGTGACCCTTCTCCCCAAACCGTCTCCTCCCTCCCCTCTCCCCAGCCATGCAGCTCTTCTCCACAGCCCATAACAGTGAGCCCATAACAGTGGCAGGAAATTTAAAACTGCCTGAGCTGCAACAAAGCCTCCACACACACCTGAAGCTTTGCTGCAGCTCAGTCATTTTGAATTTTCCACCACTGTTACCACGCATAACAGCAGCAGGAAATTCAAAATGCCTAAGCTGCAGCAAAGCTTCAGACATCCATGGACACTCTGCTGCAGCTTGGATATGTTTCAGTCACCTGCCCCTCTTACAGATGGTAATAGCAGCAGATTTCAAAATGTTTGAGCTGCAGCAAAGGAATATGGCATCCACAGAAGCTTGAAGCTTTGCTGTACGTTGGACGTTTTGAAATCTGGTGGAGCCTCATGGAACACTGTCAGTATGTCCACAGAGCACCAGTGTTTTGCTGAGCACCAGTTGAGAAGCAGTGCTCTAGAAAGACAGTGGGCCCTGTGCAGACCTAAAAGGGAATGCTGCATTGCCTGCAGCCATTGGAGTAGTTGAGCTGACATCTAGTAGACTGAGAAAAGGTTTCCTCATTCCAGTGGCAGCTGATAACCAAGTACCTTGTGTTAGAATTATTAGTATATTATTTAAATTTGTATAAATATTTAGGCCTGTGTATCTGCCTGTGATGGCATTCTGGAAACTCCAGGAAATAGCACAAATAGGGCTATCCTGGCCATACAATAGGTTGGTTACAGAGGCTGGCTGAGCTACAAGAAATTATTTGTTCATTCTGGAGTTCATATGAGCAGCAACCAAGCAACAGATTACCTGATAGTGAACCTTAATCACCTGTAGAGGATGTTGAGGCTGATCACATGACATGAAGATCACGTGACAAACCAGACTGTCAGTTATAAAAGGACTAAATCTGCTCCAGAACAGGAAGACAAGATTGAGTAGGAGAGGAGTGACTCTGAACCTGAAAAGGATTACTACCCAAAGGTCTCGGGGGGGGTCACCTTCCTCTGTTGGAGCACAGCTTACCTGCCAGTGTATCTTAAAGTCCTTAAATTATGATGTGAGGACATAAATAACTCAGCCATAGGTTAGAGCAGTGGTTCTCAACCTTTTGCAGGTCGTGACACACTTGGCAGGATTTCACAATACTACAGGTCACACCAGTCCACTCCCCCCTGGCCAAATTCAACCATTTGCTTGACTCTCTGCAACACACTTATTGTTATGTGGTGACACAATATTGTGTCCCAACACACTGGATGAGAACCACTGGGTTAGAAACTTATTGCTAGAGTGGGTGGATGCTGAGTGAGGTTTTGAGTCCTGCATTGTACGGGAGGTCAAACTAAATGAACAAACTGGTCCCTCTGACCTATGAGTCTATGAGTCTCCAAAAGAGGCAAGGACACTAGAGGGAGCCTTTTATAGGCAGATGTTTATTATTTTTTCTTGAATATGTAAATCTCTTCTTCTTTCTTTGAGTAAATTGAGTATGTGTTTAGAACTCCTTTACAGAGTCTGAGTAGTGCTATGCCCTTGTGTTAGTGGAAGCCTCTTACAGCAGAAATGCAGAAAAATGGGGGGGGAAAAAGGGTTTGCAATGTCTCCTGCAGTTAATGGAATGATTCAGTAAAACAAACATGGAGTCCTGTGGCACTTAAAGACTAACAAATTTATTTATTGCATGAGCTTTCATGGGAAAAAAAATCCCATTTTGTTAGACACTTTGAAGATGCAAACAGTAATGGCACAATTGACAAAGTGGGATTTTCTCCCACAAAAGCTCATGCAGTAAATAAATTTGTTAGTCTTTAAATGCCACAGGACCCCTTGTTGGAACTAGACTTGTTGGAACAAAGATGCCACTTTGGAATGATTCAGTTTATTTTAGTGGGTGTTAGATCAAACCCAAATACTGAAAAGGTTAAAGAAATTAACCACATGCCAATCAGCAGCCATCCACAGCCTGTTGTTTATGCAGGGCCAAGATAAAACAGGGTTATATTTGTCTACTCACTTTTGTTGCCATTTCTACCAAACAAACAGCAATAGCAGAGTGATAGTATGTTGACTTCTTCAGTAACAGATTTCCTTGAATGAGGAAGTAAAGGAAAATACCATATTAATTTCAACTGCCATTAGAAAAGTAAACATAAATAAGTTTGTCAAATTAAAAGCAAAAAAAAAAAGCCTAGGAAAATAGAGCATTTCCAGTATTTTGAGGTTTTTTTTTTTAACCAAAGAGAACTAAAGGTTATCCACTGTCTTTAAAAATGACTTGATTATAAAACATCTCTGAAGAATAGCAGATGTTTTGTATCAAGCAACAATGCTGTCAACATCATAAGGAAAGATACAATCACTGACATACAGTTATGGACAATTTAACACATTTTCCAATGCAAAATATGTTTCGCAAAGATGACAATGTCTCTGATGGATGAGAATTGGGCAAAGGTTTACCTATTGATGGAAATAATAACAACAAGCAAGCAACAGAGTCATGAAAAGAATGATATTTTATAAAGGCCACAAGCTGGCATCTCACATGAAAACAATACATCAAACAGGGAAACAAATAAAGGAAAGCATTGTCCAAAACTTTATATATACATTTTCAGTGTGAATACTTGTTATTTAAAAATTCCCATTCAAGGGATAACTGAACTTAGCCTTGGTGATGCAGTAGAGGTAAGCCTTCTGGCTAGAGTAGGGGACTACAGTCAGAGGTTCTGGCTCTGTGACCAACCCTTGGGAAGTCATTTAATTGCGTTTTGAGTTCAACCATCTATAAAATAGTTACTGAGATATCACACAGGGGTACTATGAACTGAGATTTATAAAGCAATTGGTGATCTTTACAGGAAAGGTGACATTTGTAAATTGGATTAGAGCAAAGACAATGAGAATAGAGTTGGGATTTTCAAACAAGGCTAAATACCAGAATCCCACTGAATTTCAATATCATTTGGACATAAAGAATTTTTTTAGTTTGTTTTGAAAACACCAACCTAAATGACTACAGAGTGGGAAGTGTGACACACAACACTGGAACAAGAGTTATCATTTCTTGGTCAGCAAAATAAAAGGGGAAAATCCCTGGAAATCCAAGCATTTCCAATGTGTTATAAACATAAAAGCATGTGAGACAAATGACTAGTATTCCCACGGTCTATTACAAAATATATTGCTTTTATACAATAACCTAATGTCCCACCTCTTGACAATCTTGTTACTATAAATAATTTTTGTGTGATAGCACAATACTATGTGAGGCACTTTCCAGCCATAATAAGCCAATCGGTCCCTGCTCTGATGCATTTATAGTTTTATGAATGGACAAGTAGATAGAGGAAAGAGCCAAGGAAAGAGAATAATAATAAAGGGGTTTTATGCAAATAAAGATTTGCAATAGGCAAGATGACTGAGGTGTGTTTTTTAAGAAGACTCATCACTAGAGAAGCTTGGGGCCATGAGGGTGAATTCAGAGAGATTGACTGATGCATTAAGTGGTACCTTAGAAGAATGTGCAGGGGCAATTGGTCAAGAGAAACTGTTTCTATTCAGTTTAATGGTGAGCACTGCTTAAAAATTGGTTGCATATTTTATATGGATTTTAATATTGGTTTTGCTATTTTAAAATAGCTTTTGTTGAATTAAAATAAGATCTCAGTACTTCATGATATTGGTAATCAACATATGCAAAGTTTAAACTGGCGCTTCTGTAACCTGCTAGGGTGGGCTCAAATCATTTACTTGCCCCTCTCCAGTGCCTCACAGAGAAAACCCCTGCAGAAAGCAGTTGGAGAGCCAGGATCCAGTCTGTTCAGGACTCACAGCAAAGACTGCTCAGAGTTCCCATCCCACATTAAACTACCACTCAGCATAAACATAACAATTAACTTTATTAACCAACTAAACAAACCTTATTCTAAGAAAACATGATAAATTTAAACAAAACAGTAAGAAACCCAGGAGTCCCAATGTTCAGGTGGAGTCACCCTTATCTCAACTGTAGTCTCTAAGTCCTTGATGCTTAAATGCAAAACAGAAGCCATCCTCATCATCTCTAGCTGCAGGCAGGGGCGGTGCTGGGGCGGGGAGAGACCCGGGGCATGGGGCCAGCCCCCGCCCCCAGCCGGCCGGCCCTGCACCCAGCCAGCAGGCCCCGCCCCCTGGCCGGGGACGGCACCACCACAGCTGCAGACGGTCTGCCGGGAATCGGATCCCTGGCTGGGGATCTGGGGCCTGGCTGCCGGCAGCTGCAGCGGCCCTGTCCCCAGCCGGGGATCGGAGCCTGGCCGCCCGCATCTGGCCTGAACTGGCTGCAGCCTAGCTGCCTGTGGCAGCGCAGCACCCCCAGCCCTATCCTTGGCCAGGGGGCAGGGCCTGCTGGGCGGCCAGCCGGGCACCGGATCCCCGGCCATGGATGGGGCGCTGCAGCTGTGGCCGGCCAAGGATCAGGCCCCGGATTCCCGGCCTGATTGGGCCGCAGATCCGGGGCACTGGCATTGGGACCTGGGGCATGTGCCCCGGCGTGCCCAACACCAGCGACACTCCTGGCTGCAGGAATCTTCAGGCGAATGCCATGCAGACCTTTCTTCCTCCGGTGTAGCCAGCACCACACAATCAGGTCCCTGGTCATCCAGCTCTCAGTTCTATTGCAGACAACTCCCCTGCAAAACTGTCCAAAGCAGGGAGAAAACATCCTGCAGTCCACTTTCAGGCAGCTCCTTTCACTCAGTCCCTGAGCACATGGACTCTGCAGCTCTGTTTGCTCCTCTCCAGTCTGCTCTTCTCAGGCTTCTCCTTGAGCATGTAACTCCAGCATAACCATAAAACTTGTGGAGCCTGCTCAATGGGCTACCACACCCTCTTACCAGAAAGTTCTGGTTTCTGGGCTGCAAAATCTGCCCAGCAATGTAACCCAGCCGTAAGGGCTCCCTGAAAGAGATTGCACCTTTTTAGGCACATGGGTTACACCTGCAATGGTGCAGTATATTTGGTTTTATATGAATCTAATCTTACTGTGATTTTAAAAAAAAGTCCTATCTAGTTTCACAATCCATTATCAATAAAATGTATTCTGTGAAAACAAAAATGTCTAATCTAACTTCCAGGCAAACCACAGATACTCAGTGATCTCCACCTCGAATCCCTTTCAAATAACTATTGTATAGGAAGTGTTCCTTAAGAAAGAAGGGAGGGGGGCAGTATGGAAGTCAATGGAACAAATGTGTACCGAAATAAATCTAAAGTCCTCTGTCTATAGACTTTCAAGCTACTGTGATAAAGTCAGGCCAGACGTCTACAAAAGGTACTTGAGAGCAGATATATGTCAGCCCTAGAATGGTAAAAACCCTTTTCCCTGCTAGCAAGAGAAGGTGACTGCAACTTGTTTAAAACCAGCTGAAGCTAGGTAAAGGATCCTTCAGCCTTGTTAAAAGCCCCACCCGTGCAAGAAGCTGGGGGATAAAAGGCAGACATAAGATACCAGAGGTTTGCAGCAGCAGCAAAAACAAAAATGGGGGAAGAGGGGAGACTCTCACAAAGTCAGTGGATAGTGCACCTTCCTAGGAAGAAAGCAGTGAAGAAAACTCAGACACCGATCTGAGGGAAGAGCTGAGGCTGCCATGACTGTACCATGGCACCACCCTGGTTACAACGATGGTAGAGAACCAGAAGCAGGTACTGCCTAGGCCTCACAGACTTACAGACTCACTTGCTCCGTTGGATGAAGGGGTGTTATGCCAGCCAGACCAAAGCTAGTCCATTGTTCCTGAGAAACACTGGGGATGGGAGTAGCAAAACACTTACCCAGAGCAGCATTCATTCACCCCAGGCCTGTCTTACCAGAGGGAGATAACTGTTACCTAGCAAAGCTAGTGACGTGTATTTCCAAAGCACAGTAAATACTAATGAACCTGAGCTACACTGAGCATCTGATCCTGCACCCATCAGATTTAAAGAAAGCTTTGTCAATGACTTAGTGGGAGGAGGCTCAAGCTATAAAGCCAGCCCTATCTCAAGGTGTCAGAGTGAATTACATGTCTCTGCCTGTGCTGCTCCTTCTATGACAATGCAGGCACTGTGTGTAAATCTAAAGGCAGAACTTCCCAAGTGTACACATGGAAAGCTGTACACTTTACACAATACTCTTTTATCTAAGAGTCAGGAGATCCCAAACATAGGATTTGCAGGGCTGGATTCCATTTTTCAGTACTAACATAAGCTTGAAGAGAACAGGGAAAAACTGTCAAGCAACTGCTCACGAAAGTCAGGGCCATTGGCTCTGGGGATAGCTGTGTGACTAATTGCTTACCAGAATGAGTTAGGTTACCACAATCTGGTCCTTTGTTGTCTGATGTCCTGTTGTCTATGTCTTTGTAAACCACACCACATACTACAAACATATACTGCTCAATTCTCCTATCAGGTATTTAGGTCAGTCTTCTATACATGCATCCCTCCCAAAAGCATTAGGTCACTAATAAGATTGTAAAGTTAGTGTCTTACTGCATATATTAATTTCAGGAGCTCTATAAATCATCTGTGCTTGTAGCAATGTGAATGTTATACCACCAGTTGCACGTGCACATTTTCAGGTTGCCTCTTCTTTGTCATGAGCCTAATGAACATATGTGGGCTAATATTGAAGAATTACTATGTGGGATGAAAGACAATCATCGACATCATTTTGACAGCATTCGTTCCCTAGAGTTCTAGGAAATTATTTAGTATAGTTCTCATGCTAATAGAGTTACCAGCAATTCCAGAACCATGGTTTTTTTTTTCCATTTCAACAAACCTCCTGTTTTGTACAAATGCCTTTCACTTACACTTATTATAAATCCTGATTTCAAGTACAGCCAACAAAGCTAAATAACATATGGGCCTTGTAATATTTTATTTCATCCAAAGTGTTTGACTAGACTAAATATTCTAAAGAAGTATTAACACAAATCACTGCCAGTGGGATGATTTTTGTAGACAAATACAATTTATATGGAAAATGGCATTTAAAAATGACAAATCTGTGTTTAAGAATTGCTATGAAAATTTTTAAGAAAGATATTCCTTTCTCTGCTTTCCTCCCCATGTTCTCTTCTCCCTCCCCTTCTTTCCTCCCTTTTTGAGGATCTAGATGATAAAAAAGGAAAGGGGGGGAGGCCAAAAAAAAAGAAGTTGGACTAAAATTAAAAAAAAAAAAACACACACACACACACAACAGTGTTTAAAAATGCAAAAAAAACCCAGTTATTTTCAAAATCTTGAAGCAAAAATGTTTGAAATTTTCGACTCTGGAAACAGACTAAAGCAGAAGACTAATTAAAGTCTTGATGAGATAAATTGCTAGAGGCTTTCTTCTGTGTTTTGCTGAGCACTCTTGATTATATCTGATTCAGTGGAAGTTGAGGGCTTTTAGCATTCTGCAGGAGGGAGCCTTAGAAGTATTGTTATACCTATTATGCCTTCACTAAAGCAATGATCTTCGTATACATTTTCCAGAACAGTGCACACATACTAGTGGTAGCAATAGTGTAGGTGTTAGTGAAAACAAGGCTTTGTCACAACATAGCATTTGCAGGCCATGCTGTTCTGTACATATTCATGCTAATTACTACAGAAAATTATATATTCTAATGCTCATTACTACAGTTCTTGCTTTCCTGTGTAGATCCAGCTGCAACAACATCTCTGATTGGCATCACACACAGTAGTGAAAATCCCTGCATCTTGTTTCTAGTATCTCTTCCAACATTTCTGCCTCTGCACAGGTGTAAGAAAACACAAATTTTCCAAGAGCAGATGATAGGGCTGGTTGGGACAAGTGAGGTGGGTTCCCTAAGAGAAATTCTGGCTCTACAACAAGAATAAAAACTGAAATATTTGGAACAAATACTGAAATAGTTCAATATGGAAATGCTACTGTGGTGCTCTCAGGTGCCTCATGCTCCCCTTTTCTTCTATAATCTTGGACAACTCAATCACTCTCTAGCTCTTCTACATACACCGCTTTGAGATGTATGGATGGAAGATGAGTACATACATCCAACATATTATTACTATGAATACTAGTTAGTAGCAGAGTTATAATGTGGCATATGATCTTACTTCAGATATCATTTTTGTAAGTAATATTATGAATCTTAGCATCCATTATGCCAAAACAAGGTCATCTAATTAAAGGAATTTGAAGTCTTAAAAATGATTGAGCTCTTCCTCCCTTTGTAACAAGTTTTGTAGGTCTTTGTATCATACAAGGGACTGCCAACAGGGGGATGAAATAAAGCTAAGAGTGAATTAGGCTCACACAGTATGAAAGAAACTTGGCCAGTCCTCTACACTGGTTGCTTAAAGCTCTTTTCTAGAGGACGTGATAAACTGTTACATGAAGACATCCCCAGGTACTGCTCAGAATCAGCAAATCAACAGATGAAACGTTTTGTTAAATTGGAGCAACAAACTCTGTCTTTAAAAACTTCTAAACATGTTTTTGTAAACCTTACCAGATCTTGCAACATGTGACCTCCTCTCTTTGCCACTTTTTATAAAGTACTCATTCCCATTACCTCTCTCTCCTCTTAAAAAGAAAAAAAAAACTGTTTGTTTTCTACATACTGTTCTTAAGCCTGTGATTTTTGAACTCCAGCATTAGGGGGCACCATGGTCTACCCTGTGCTTTAAGACACAACCTTATGCTGATTCTGGTGCAGGGGCACCACCAACCATGTCTTAAACAAGTCTAAATATGTCCAAGAGCACCATAAGGAGAATGTCTATTCAGCTATTCCCTTTGTCCACTTCAAACTAACGCTGAAATGGATAATTGGAGGGGAAAAAGAAAAAAACAGCTCTGCATGGGCAGTGAGGTGGACTGATTGACTGCCACACTCTTTTCCGTTTATAGATTCTAATTTTTAATTATTTGTTTACTTTTCTCTTTTCCCTTTTTCCCTTCATGTGGAAACACAACAAACATCTGGGCCTAATTTACCTCTTATTTATGCCAATTTTGTATCCCCATGCCTCCTACCATGTAGTTACTTCTGGTTTACTTGAACATAATGGAGACCAGAACAAAGCACTTTATATGAACAGTCAAATTTATGCTATTTCAGTGCATGCACACTTCGTACAGAAAGTGCACTGGTTCATCCCTTATGCAACTTATAGCTCAATTGTGCTAAACCAAAGATCATTCTTGCCTATTCCATCCTGAATTGTGTTTTCTCTTAAACTGTTTGTCACCCGGTGTTAGTTTCCACCACAGCCTACCTTTTTTAAAGTGCCTGTAGGCAATACTCCACTATTCCAGTACCATCTGTTGAACAGTAGGAGACACACATTTGTGAAAACTAGCAAATCTAGAACTCATTTCTGCAATATTACATAGTAAATACATTTTGACATACCTCCTCAGGTGGTCTTCATGACTTTCCCAAGATACCTGATTCACTGCAACATTGTCTGTCTTGTTATGCACTGCATGTTCCCCCTCTGCTTTCTTTATTCACACTTTAATGTGTTCTAATATCAAGTTTGAAGTAGTGTGTAGTTCAGTATGGATAAAAGGACAGGAATTCCTGAAGAAGAAAACTGAAAATACATTGTTGTTCTGGGTAAAGATAAAATTGCAAATTTGCTGTCTATGTGCATTAGTGAGTCCTCTTCCTAGTGGGCTGATGTCCACATTACAACTGACAGTAATTGGCAATTTGTTTGCAAGATTATAAAATGTTAAATTAGACATGCTATATGCAAACATTTGGGACAGATTTAGATAAAAATATTTGGGGGCCTATGCATTAAAGAAAGTTTTGATCCCTATTTTTCTGAAACCATTCCAATCCTATACATATTCTACCCCAAATGCATCTCAAATCCCACACAAACAACACCCACTTCTTCTGACAATCCTCAGACACATCAGAGGAGCCTAATCACACATGCTGTTCATCAGAGCCCTAAAACCTCTACTTTGCTTGTGCCTGCTCCAAGCCCCTAGCACCTTTTAGCCCCAACACCTTGGCCTTCAACCCCTCCTCTCCCCAACATCTTCCACTCACCTCACCTCCCAGCTCATTGTCCCCCAACATGTCCTACTCATCTCATAGCTGCCCAACAACTTACTCTGAGGCCCTCATGCACCACTCCAAGAACTCCTTGCCATTCATTATCACCCCCCCAAACACACACCTCAAAATTCTGCTCCATTGATTGCTAGGGTGACTCCTCCCAATCCAAGCTGTCCCTTGCTAACACAGTCCCATGCATCTCATCCTAGATGCCCCTACATCATGATAAGAAGTCAAATCTGAGTCAGTGGCATTGTAACCTCATGCACAGGGTCTCAATGCTGCTTGATTTTGATCTTGTGTTGTTTTTTTTTTTTCTGGTGGTTGTGGGGGCTTGTGAGATGGGGCTCTCTGAAAATTCTCCACATGAGCATTGGTTAATCTGGGCCTACAGAGGGACTGTGTGTATTTGTGTGTTTGCATAACTGCCAGGGCACTGGCATATTTCTATACTGCCAGAAAATATGTAAAAGTCTCAACATGGATGTCAAAGATCAAATGGAAAGGGAGAGAGAAGTACTCCTTCACCAGTAATGCTGGTCCCTCTAGATCAACACTAAGCTATATTGGCAGGGCAAGACAGAAGAGTTTTCTGCAGCCATAGCCAATATTACTTATGTTCTATAGACATCTATTTCTACATGACGCCTTTCACAAGCATTATATTCAACTTTTTAAAAATCAAGTCTTGAAAGCTGCTTGGAGCTCATAAAAGAAATATTTTATCAAGGTTTGTAATAATAGAATCATGGAATATTAGGGTTGGGAGGGACTTCAGGATGGACTTCATCTAATTCAATCCTCTTCTCAAGGCAGGACCCCCTCCCCAACTAAATCATGTCAGCAGGGCTTTATTTATTTATTTATTTATTTATTTCCCCAAGCTGGGCCTTAAAAACTGCTAAGATGGAGATTCTATCTCATTGGGTAACCCATTCCAGTGTGTCAACACCACTCAGTGAAAACAGTTTTCCTAATATCCAACCTAGCCCTCCCCCACCTCAACTTGAGAAAATTGCTCCTTTTTCTGTCATCTGTAGCTACTTAGAACAGCCTAGATCCATTCTTTCTGGAATCTCCCTTCAGACAGTTGAAGACCACTATCAAATCCTCTCCTCTGTATTCTGCAGACTAAACAAGCCTAGTTCCTTCAGCATTTCCTAGTAAGCCATGTGCTCCAGACCCCTAATCATTTTTGTTTGCTGCCCACCATTGACTCCCTCTAATTTGTCCATATCCTTCCTGTAGCAAGGGGCCCAAAACTGTACACTCTGCACCACATGTGGCCTCAGCAATGCCCAAAAGAGGGGAATAATCACTTTCCTGGCTCTCTTGGAGAGCCTACTAAGAAAGCAGCCTAATATGCTGTTAGCTTTCTTGGCAATAAGGGCAAACAGTTGACTCACATTCAGCTTGTTGTCCATTGTAATCCCAGGTCCTTCTCTGTAGAACTGCTACCTAGCCAGTCAGTCCCCAGTCTGCATCAGTGCATGGGATTCTTTTGACTTATGTGCAGGGCTCTGCATTTGTCCATGCTGAACCTCACTGGATTTCTTTTGGACCGATCTTCCAATTTGTCCAGGTCACTATGCAACCCTACCCATATCTATCACCCTCCCTGCTCAGTGCCATCTGAAAATTTGCTGAGGATGCAATCCACTCCATCCTTCAGAAAATTAATGATGATGTTATACAAAATCAGTCCTGGGACCAACACCTGGGGCACTCTGCTTGCTATTGGCTGACAAAATGACATTGAGCTATTGATCACTACTCACTGAGCCCAGTGATTTAGCCAGCTTTCTATCTATTTCATAGTCCATTCATCCAACCCATACTTCTTTAAATTGTGGACAATACTGTGGGAGACCATATCAAAAGCTTTGTTAAAGTAAAATGTTTCATGTCCACTGGTTTCCCCAAATCCACATAGCCAATCATCACTTCATAGCAGGCAGTCAGGTTGGTTAGACTGACTATTCCTGATCACCTTTTTCTCTTCCAAGTACCTCTAAATGGATTCCTTCAGGACCTTCTCTATTATTTTTTCCATATATAGAGTTGAGGTTTACTGGCCCGTAGTTCCCCATATGCTCCTTTTTTTGAAGATGGGCTCTATATTTGGTTTTTCCCTAGTCACTCAGGACCTCCAACTATTGTCATGAGTTTTCAAAGATAATGAACCATGGCTCTGCAATCACTTCAGCTAATTCCTTCAGCAACTTTATGTGTATTGCATCCAGTCCCATAGACTTTTATGTCATGCTTTTTTAAGAATCCTGAACCTGTTCTTTCACCACTGATGACTACTTACCTTCTCCCCGTTGTATTTCCCAGTGAAATAGTCTAGGAGCTGAAATTATCTGTGAAGACAGAGGTGAAAAAAAGCATTGAGTACTTCAGTTTTCTCCATATCTTTTGTCACCAGACCACATCCCCCATTCAATAAGTGTCCCACACCTTCCCTGACCTTGTTTTTAGTAATATACCATAGAAACCCTTCTTATTACCCTTCACATCCCTTGCTACCTACAACTCCAGTTGTGCTTTACACTTCTTGATTTCACTTTTATTTTTATACTGTAACAATTCTACCTATAGAGTGGGCTGGAGTCACTCAATAATATGTAGTGAAACACAGTTGGAATCAGATCGTGAAATTCTTATTTTACATAGTATTGACACATGAAATACTATTAATGTTAATTGAACAATATAAATGCCACTGAACATGACTAAGGGTTGCAGAATCAGAATAGATTTCATGCTACATCACAGGTAATTGATAAATAAATAATAAAAAGCAAAGTAAATAAAATTTACATTATTATACCAATTACATAATCTTTTTTAATCTTTCTTTTTGACTCTTTGCAGAATAAGCTTTTCTCAAAATCTCAGGCTCTGGTTAAAGATTATTTAAATTAACAAATACAAAAAGAAAGAAAGAAAAGCTGTTTCTCTATTCTCAGCACAGGGAAATGTAGAAATGCAGTGATATAGGTAGAGAAAATAATAAACTGGAACCTAAAAAGAACACAAGTTGTAGTAAACGCAAACAGCCAATCCATAGAAAACCTACAACATTTATTATGGTGGAGAGAAAGAGCTATAGTATTTCACAAAAAAATGGAGACATCATTTCCTAGTAACCATGAAAATGAGGGCGGTTCTTACCAGCCAAGGGAATAAGGTAAGAGATCTGATTCATGTAATTCAAACACTTGAAAAGCACTCTTCACTTTTGCTGAATCAGTAGCTGAAATCAGAAATATAGAAATAGAACCACTAGTCAAAGAGCAAAATCAAACTCAGTGAGTAGTGGCTTTGGTACAGTAAAAATAACAGTTTCTATTGAAGAGCATCAAACTGAGTCCTCTTCAAATTGCTTCTCTTTCTTCCCCAGTGGTAAAACCAACTGGGCTATGTCTAATGTTTGAGTTTACTTTTCAGTGCTTGAAAGAAATGTATGCTATGCCACTTGTACTGAGTGTGTGAAAAAGAATGTGAGGACAGCCAGGTTATTGTCCAAAGGGATGACTGGGGGAAAAATCCATTTAATAAAACATTTAGAGATTTTGACATTTGATTATATTTTGTTGCAGAATGAAACCAAGACTTTAATTTTCACAGGGGAGGGGACAGCACTGTTCCCTCTAAGCTGTGCATGTGTGCATGTGCACACAGGTCATGAAACCTGCGCACACAACAAAAAGTGCACACAAAAAAATTCAATAGTGCTAATATTGGTGCTCACAAAAAAATGTTTTTGTGCACACAGCAAAATTGTCTGCGCACACAGTCTATGAGTAATTAGAGGAAACATTGGGGGACAAAGGAAAAGGACCCCAGAATAGTCAATAGCCTTCCATGCTGGGTACTTGCTGTCAATGGGAAAGACCCAGGTTCTAATACAAATCAATCTACTCTAAATCAGACAGACCAAGGGCCTGAAACCTAACCACTGGTGTGTGTCACCAAGTTATATGGACTGTACCAGGTCAAAGAGTTAAAGATGTTAATATGATTCTGAAAATGTCCAGTACTAAACAGCTTTAAATGAAGTTCAGGATTTGCTATACAGGCACCTCAGCCTGCTTAGTACCATGGCAAACATACCATTATACATCTTTGTAACCTTTCATTACATATATAGAGTTAAAAAAAAGTTAAAGAATTTGAAATATTAAGTAGAGCTTTCATTTTAATAATATTCCTTTTTACCTTTCCTTTTAGCTCTAGAGAGGTTTAAAGCTTGGCTTAAACTGCCATGCTAGTTCAATGGGAGATATGAAAGCTACATACTGTACAATGCATGTCTCCTGTTGAATGACTTACACTCTCTTAGTGCAATAGCTTTACTTTGCTGCACCAAAGGGAAATGCCCTACAGTTGATGCAGCATTACTCTTTTCCAAGGGATGGATATACTGTGGTGAAGGAGAGCAATTTCAGAATCAATTGAGTGGGGCTCCACTGGCTGCTCGATCAATCCATAGAGCCTGATGTAATGGATTGAGTTTAGAGATACCCTTTAAAGCAGTCCAGTCTTCAATACCTGATTTGGTAGTCTTTTAGCTAGTGTTAAAGATGGCAATAACTGTCCTTTCATTGGAAAAGAGAAAAAGTTAGGTGAGATAGGCTGAGCTATTATTGTTTCTGTTGTTTTTAAAGATTGATTACATTTCCTAGAAGATAGATGAAAACAAACCCAAAGAAAGGGGAAGAGAAAAGAACAAAAAAGGGAAAATGCAACTTTTATCTTGGGTGTTGACTTTCACTTGCAACCTCAGTGCTGAAAGAACCCAGGCATGAAGCATGGTTGTATCAGCCATTCTGAGACCTGGCAGACTAATACCAGAGTCTGGCTGTTTAGGGCATTGCTTTTGGCTGCCTCTCTGGTTGCCAATTTACTGCAGTCTTACAAAAGAAAGATAATCTTGGTTAGGTAACCCAAATTCTTATTAAACAAAAATCAATAGGGGAGGAACAGGAAGGAAAGGAAATCAGATGGGACAGGAAAAGGACACCCACAGGAAGGGGGAGACTGATAAAGGCCTTGTCTACACAGCCTGACTGTGTGGATTACAGGGAGTAAATTACGGTGCCCAGTAGCATTCTGCTCCATAACTCTGCCATTTGGATGTTGCAGATGTGAATTAAAAGGGTACTCACCAATAACAGAGTTCAAAATCAATACAAACATGACCAAAGAAAATTCTTTAAACAAAACAAATGGATAGTTATGGAAATATTTTTCTCTTGGTCACCTAGTCTGATACAACAGTAACCACCACTCACAAAAAGCTAACATTTCACTAATCATTAGTGAGGAAAAACAAGTTCACTTCAAACCAGCCAAAATACTGCATTTCATGCATGGAGCAAAGTTAAGGCCTCAGAATTTCTGCAATATTTGATTATTGAAAGACAAGTCTTTCATAAGCTATTTTGTAATGGGGTGCAATGTGTTATCTCATAACTGTTCTTCTTTATTTCCAATAGTGAAAAAATAAAGTGAGACCTGACTAGAGCCTATGATGCACTGACCTCCCTCAACTCTCATTGCCTTCAATCAGTTTCTTGAAATATCTGGTTTAGAAATTGCCATTCTGTTGTGATATGAACATCTATATCAGTTCTCAAGCTGTTAGTTAGATAAATGTTTTGTCCAATTGGCTAGCATTTCTACCACAAAAAAACAAAGATTTGGTGAACAGGTTACTATTGGAAAACCGATTAATATTGCAGATACTGGGAGCTGGATTTATTGTTTCTGATGATGGGAATATTGTCAAAGATCTAGATGGTAGTCTTAGTCATTTATCACATTATACTTTGTTTCTCAAACTGACTTGTATGAAGCTCTCTTGATAATCCTTGGATAATATTTGATCACTATATCATTTTCCAGTCATCATCAAGATAACAGCTACACTCCCTTTTCAGATTTTGATCACAGTAGCTCAAACTCTGTTCTTTGTAGTAAGTCCATGAAGGACAGATTCAAAGAGGATGTGAAAATCATTATGTTTCCAGGTGTCCATTTTAAAATGAGAGCCCAGCCCACTGAAACTCCTTTCTCAAAGTTTATAGCTGCCAAAAATGATCAAAAAATTAAAGCACCCTGCTATTAAAAGAACTGAATTTTGTGGGACTTTTCTTTGTCCACCACCTAGTCATGGGCTGCAAATACAAAATTCTGGAACATGCTTCAGATTGATTCTGGAGTCAACCTGCAATGAAACTTGCAACAGATTTTATTTCATTTTGTATCTCAATCATAATCAAAGTCTTTGTCCCAATCATACATCAAAGTCTTTGTCAACATAGCAAAATTATCATCACAAAATACTGTTAGGCAGCAGTGATGAACTCTTTTTTCTCATTAATTAGAAATTATAATTAAAAATGAGTGGACCACTACCAAAGATAGCTCTTATCTGATTTTATTGTCAATTAACCTTTTTTAACACTGCTGGAAATGTAGTAGTGAGTAACAAAATATCTTTGCTGCTTAACAATATGGGGTAATTACAATTTATTGTAAAAAAGGTATCATAATATAATCCTTAGAAATGTGCAAGGAGATTGGCCAGGAGATTCTGGAATAAGACTGTGTTAATTGATATTTTTTATAGAACCCTAGGGATGTTATTACAATCAATGATGCATCATGTTCTAGTTGATACGTTTCTGATCTGCTAAAGAGGAACATTTCTGAGACTTGAACCTATTCAGATTTAAAGTAAAAAATTACACAAGTAGCAGTCAGTCCCATTCCCACTGACAATGGAGACATTCTCTTTGTGTTCAGTGGGAGATAACATGGTTCCATAAACCATGAAATAATAGTAAGACAGAAGTACTCCACGGTTGACCATCTGTGTCAGTAGCAGAAGCAGATAAAGCTAATCCAATTATCAGAACAAGGAAGTACAAAGCACTGGACAAGACATGACACTTTGTAAGTGGAAGATTCACCAATAGGGAGATTCAGAATAAAGCTCCCCATTGTGTAAGGAGATCATGGTGTAAAAAAACAGAAAGAGAGGTTCCCAAAAATAGGAGGGAAATGTAACTGTTTCATGGGCAGGTCCAGGAGCTTGATAGAGGCAGCTTAATTTATGAGTCTTAAAATTCTATGATATAAGGAATGTCAGAAACTTTCTTTAGGTGGTCTAATTTCAGTTCAGTGAATGATTGCTAGAATTTTTCATATGTAAAGAATATATCCAGTAGCATGAATGGTTGATTTAGAAGCTCTGTAGTTAGAAAAAGGAAGAATGTTGTGCTAGAGAGATGTAAAACTTACCTACATGATGGGACCCTGCCCTCTTAATGCCATTTGGAAGAAGACATAAGGGTATATAGAAATACAGAGCTCCAATATCCAAAGAATGTTCTGTAAGAACTCTAATAAAAGCCTGGGTCAAACTAGTTATCATTACCATTGCAAAATTCATTTATAGCTGTTATTTAAAGGGTTTGTATACACACTAACAACTACATTCTTAAAGTCCATGACTAGGGGTCATCAGCAATGGTGAAAACCAGGTTTCCTCTGAGGCCAAAAGTGTTTAACTTTGTATCTTTGCATGTAAACTAAACATTGTATGATCCACAACAGGTATCCGTTTACAGTTTGAGCTGAATGCTAATGAAGGATTGTGAAATTTTCAAAGAGAGGAAATTAATAGGAAGAAGTAAACAGAGGGAGAATGGTGGGAACATGATTGAGATTCCGTTATATTTGGGCATGCGAATCTGTTCTGTTTAGTTCTCTCTGGTGCAAATATGTTCTATTCCAGTATGTTTCAGGCTGCAGAGAGATACTTAGCATCCTTCATCTAAGAAGTAAAGAAACAGGGGTTTTGCATCATGAAAAGGATTTCAACCACCTTGGCTGAACATTCTGGAGAAAGAACTTATAGTGAGATATCTTGTAGAAGATAAAGGAATGCCTTGTTAGCTAAGTTTATCATCTAGAAAGTGTTATGGTGTCATTTTACATAAAAATTTGTTTCCAGCAGTCTTACTGACTAGCCCTTGAATCACTACTCTTTCATAATACACTTAGCCTTGTTTGCATTATACATATGTGCGTGTGACACTGGTTTTAAACAGACTGCTGATGATGAGTTGAATGCTAAGAGTTGTATACTATTCCTCTGGGTATAGTGGAACTATGAGCTCTGTGAGTTTTCAGTGGAACAGGGTCTAGGCATTCCAGAGGGATGCTCAAAGGATTCAGGGGTTAGATGTGTCTCTTGCTAACCTGTAAAAGCAGAGTAGGGCCTGAAATACTTGGAAGGCAGTGCTTGTTATGTCAGAAGTTTGGTTTCAGGGATCTAATCCACAGCAGGCAGATAGTAGTGAGGTGCTACACAACCCTGAGCACCCCTGGGAAACAACACACATGGCATGTTTTGAGCTTGGAAGTCTGAGTGAGTATAAGGAACAACGTTTTTGTCATGAAGTCAGTAAAATGCAGTCTGGGTCTAATAGGCCAAAGTGTGGCTTTTGTGGGATATGGTCTATATCCAGCATAGCCATTTCTAAGGCTGGCTGGGGTCTTGGTGTAAATTTAGACAGATTCTAACATATTAATTCTCAGAATGCATTAATTTGTCTTGGTGACTTTTCCAAATGCTGTTACAGACTGTATGATCCTTCATCTTGGATCTTGCATGGAGGTTTGGATTTTCCCGTATATGAAACAGTACATCTTACCTAAGTTTTGCTCCAATGCTGCACTGTGGAAAACACCCAGAAAATTAATTGGAAAAAACACTGTCTAATTTAAGGTAACAGAGGAAAGAATCCTTAAAGGTATTTAGGTACAGAATTTCCATTGACTGTAGGTCACACTGTTACGTTACTTATAGAATCTTCTGAAATATGTTCAGGAAATCTGTTCACCCCAGTTTGATCCACAGCTGTGGCTTGTACAATCCAGGTAGGGTGGAAACACTGGGCTTTAAAATTCTTCCCTGTGATAAGCAGCATATAATTAGCTGCCTTTGTGTTCCTTGACTTCCCATAAACACCAGCCTTGGTAAGATGTTTATTTAAATGAGCCTTTCTGTTTTCTATAAGCTCTAGGATAGCATGTAGGAATACATTTTGGCCAAACTAAATTTACAGAATTAGAGGAGGAAATAATACATTCGCAACACTGAACAAACAAACTACTTCCAGAGAGATGTGCTTTTCTGCTGCATACAGCCGGTCAGTTCCAATTTAGTTTGAAATCTATCATATATGAGCTAGTATGGTCCAACTTGTCAAATTACATTCTTGACAGGCACAGTCTTTAAAATGCTGATTTAAGAGCAATAATTGGTCACCACAGGTCTATTTTCAGAAGCATCTGATGTTAACCAACTTTGAAGAAGGGAGCGTTTTGTCAGCAAATGATTGATCTCAGAAACCAAACTTAAAGACATGTGTCTCTTTGAATTTAAGCTTATGAATGGGGGAAAAAAAACAACCATAGAAGATGGTAGCTTTATTATTTGTTCTTATATAAAATAAAGAGACTTCCCCTGCCACCGAATGGATTCCTCACAAGACAGGAGCATTTGAAGTCTCATCTTTGTTTTTCAGTTGTTGACTCAGACACTTTGGTATGGTAGTTTTCAAACTTTTTTTCTTGGGACCCAGTTGAGAAAAAATCACTTATGCCCACGACCGAACAATTACATCTTTAAGTGGTGCATTCCAGTCTTCTGGTGACAGCAGCAGGCAGTGCCACGACCCAGTACCTGAGGATCTGTGACCCAGTACTGGATCCTGACCCTAAGTTTGAAAATCACTGCTTTAGTGTTTTACTTTCCTTGGTGCTAAAATACTGCTCTAAATCTTACTAGCAATCCAGAGAGATGGCTGGTTTCAACCAAACTGGGGGTCTAAACTTCTTCTAATGCCTCAGAGCTAAAGTGTGACTTTAGCAGTCAAAGCAGCATTGGTTACCTAGCTGTACAACCAGTACAATATCTGTTGTAGGCATTCTGTTTGCGAATGGATGAGGAGAATAGTGAAAAAACAACAAGGTGTTGTGTGGCGCTTTAAGACTAACAGATTTATTTTTTGCATGAGCTTTCGTGGGAGAAGATCCCACTTCCTCAGATGCTTCGAAGATGGGTGAACTTACAGAAAGGAATGAAACTAAATGCAAGGGGGTGTAAAACATAGGATCAGGTCATAAAGTAGTTAGTCTTAAAGCGCCACACAACTCCTTGTTGTTTTTTCACTGGACTAGACTAACACGGCTAACCCTTTTAAAACTGAGGAGAATAGAATATCATCATAGAATATAAGGGAGTACTCTTGGAGGAACCTGCTATGGGAAGCTATAAAAAGGAGACGTGAACTCTTTGTATAGGTCTAGACGTGATAGAAGGTTTGAAACTGATCAAATCTAAGTGGACTTTTAGTTCCTTACTGAAACTTTGTGGGCTTTTTTGATTGGCCATTTTATAAGGAAGCAGGACCCTGAAACAGATAGCACCCAGGGCCAGTGGGGAGGCCAGTGTTCCAAGACAGTCTGACAAGGTGGACAGGCCAGTGAGGGAGACAACAGAGTGCCCCCTTCCTTCCCTCCTATGAGCCGAAAGTGTCAGCCAGGCATGCCTGGGCACGTGAGAGAGTGGGCTGAGCTAAGGAGGCAGAGAAACCAGGACAGGGAGCTGAGATGAGGGCTGTTATGCAGAGAAGACCCACAGCAATAGGACCAGAGTAGCAGTCAGAGAGTCAAATTGAACAGATCTGGGACTGGAGCTGGAGCCATCTGGAGCTGAATGCAGGAGGCCAGAGAAGGAGCCCAGGGAGTTGAGTGGAACTGTGAAGACCCATGGCAGCAGAACCAGAAGAGCTGGAGAGGTGTACAGCCATGCTGAAGCAGAGTGGACTGGTGCCATCTGAAGTTGGGTCCAGTGAGGAGTTGGGAACAGTGAGAAGGGTGATGCTGGAGAGAAGGGCCCTGACCCTAAAGCCTGGTGGTTTGTGGCCACCACTAGAACCAGTGGCTGACTCTTTGGATCCCTGCAGTGCAGCCAGGCCTGGGCAGAGAGCCTGTAATGACATGGAAAACAGACTGTGAGCATCCCTACCACCCCAGATATGCTGGGTGTTGTGCCCCATGCCATGGGCATCATTAGGTTTTTACCTTTAACCTTGGGTGTTTCCTTTTAATCTTTTTCCTCTTTTCTTTATATTTTTATTTGGTTATTGATAATTGTATTTAATCAATTGTATTACTTTGAATTGCATGCAGTGATTGGTGGGCCAGGGAAGTGCAGCTAGCATACCACTTTGCCTCTGCCCTGAGTGACCACAACAAGATTGAGGACTGATCCCACAGGAATTTTTGGGCCAGTCTTGTTGGGGTTACAGGGACTCCACCATTAGAGAATGGGAGGGGTGCCCTCATGATCAGGCAGGCATTTGGGTAACAGAAGTGGGAGCAAAGACTCTAATCATTTTTGCTACCTACCTTCACTGGGGTAGAGCCAGGGAGGTTCACTACAATAGTGGGCTCACTCCCCTGCTTGCATGTAGATGAGCTGATACAATCCAACCTATCAAATTACATTCTTGACAGGCTATCTTAAAAAAAAAAATCCACTAACATTTATGTAAGATCAATAGGATGTAGCATAGACCTACACAACCATCACACATGCTATAGTCAAACCTATGGAATGACTCGGGCCTTGCTAAACTGCCTGCCCTGCACCTTCACCAGTCCTGATCAGAGACCACAAACTCCATTCTGACTGCCTTCTGCATGAGATGTGCAAATGAAAACAAAAGAGGCTCCTTGTATTTTCTTGCAACAGGAGCCATCTATGATTATTAATGTACATTTTGAACCATTTTTGCTTGGACAGTTCAGATTATGGCAGTCTCAATGGGGTGCATTTGGAAAGGACACAAAGAGCTTCCCTAGGTTAGCTTCCGGCTACAGAGTCAGTCTTCATGCACAAGTACTTCCCTTTACAACCACTAGTGGCACAATGTGATCTCAAAAGGAATGGATAGGACGGAAAGACATGATCCTTCTCTCTTCTGCATTAGACAACAAAATTGGCTTATCACAGAGAGAAACCCAAATTGCATCCTTTCAAGGGCCATAGAACCAGTTAGTAGCTGCCTTGGTAAACACAAGGACTACAGCACATAATATATCTTCCAGGGGAGTAGTGTCTCTTGCTAAGAATCTTTAACTCCCACACTGCCTCCAAAATGGGCCAGTCCGTTGAAAGGTACAACTGAATTCTTGTAATGATGTTTCCAAAAGTTTTGATTTGTGCTACCTGTTCCAGAGCACATAATAATAATAAACAAGGAATACCGTGGCACGTTAAAAGATTAAAATTTATTTATTACATGAACTTTCATGGGAGAAAAATCCCATTTGTGTCAATGTGTGCCCTAGCACTTGGATATGTTCCTTGATTTACTTATCCAATACATGACGTAATTTGCTGCCATATTGTACACAATACTCCTTATTTCACAGTCTATATTCCTTCTTCAGAAAAAAGGACCATCCATATTTTCTGCAGCAAATGCCAACATATTTCAATGCTAATTAAAAAAATGTTTACATGTAGCTGGACCCTTTTCTTCCATCACAAAATCCCAGTAATCATAACTAATTAGTCCCTCTTAGGTTATCTATTTACTCTTCCTTTCAATAAAGGATTGCCCTCTCAAATGCTTTGTTCAGTCTACTTGAAAATGATTTAAGTCATGGAGGTTCCTCCACACATTAGGAAAACTGTGGAGTGTTTCCATCTTGTTAAACATTTCTACTTGTAAATTTATTTTAAAATTACTGTACTGGACTTTTGATTTAGCTTATTTTATTAAATATCCCTATTATTTCTACACCCTTTTTACTTTGCATCAATTTTATCACCTGATTTTTCAGAAATGAAATGAGAATTAATAATTCATTTTAATTTTCAGTACAGAAAAATAATAATGCATCTTTATTTCTAAGACAAATTCAGGAAAATGTAATAATTGAATATATGCCCCTCCCAATCTAAATTTGAACTCTTCATAAATATATTTGAATACTTTCTTTAGATCATTTGGAGCTTATAGTTGCTCAAAAACTTTGAAAATCAGGCAGACCACTAAATAGGGATGGAGGAGCTTAAATTCGCGCTCTTATTTTTGCTAATCTTAGCAATTCTTTAGTATTTTCAGATAAAGTTCAACGATGTATGTAAGAGAACACAACAGAAGGTGTGGCACATATGATATAGAAAAAGCAATTCAGACAAAAAACACGATGGGAAGTTTTCAACCTCTAATTTTTGTTTTGTGAGTTCTTTCCTCCTGCATCAACAGTGCCACACATGATCTCTGCACTGCTAGGATAAAAAATAAAAAAATAAAAAATAAAAAATAAATAAATAATAAAAAAATAAAAAACAACAGCAACTCAAAAATGAGTAACAGGATGTAGTGGGGAGGAGAGTAGATGTCTGATTTCATAACATGTAATAATTCCCCTCTTTAGCTGCTGTGAAACATAAAGAGAGATATTGTACACCGTCACTTTTTCCATCTCACTTAATGTTGTCTCTTTGAGGAGTCCATATGTGACTGTTGATTGAATCTATCTTCTGGAACTGGACATCCACAATGAATTTCCTAACACTTAAATAATACCATGAAGATGGAAGACGGCTCTAATGTTTTTCAAAATGAGGTACAAATGCCAATTATTTAAGTCTCAATTTGGAAAGGTACTAAATCACAGGTTTAATTTTAGGGCATATGCTTAAATACCATACTGAATTGAGTCTCCATTCCTGTAATGGTGGATATGTTGGGTGCCATAAATAGTCAGCATTTGCCAGGAGTTTCCACAAAAATGCAACAGCTGTCCCTTCAACACCTTTGATGAATACAAGAAATAATTGCGGTAACTATTGCCTATGGTTGAGGTGAAGCTGTCCTATAATCATTGGTTACCGGGATTTATACGGTGTTATTATAGTGGGTAAAATCAACAAGTGATTGGGAAACAAACAAATAGGAAGAACAATGGTTCGGGATAGTTGCCCATCTACCAACGCTTAATGGATAGTGCAAGAATCATTCTGACCCTGACCTCTTCTATGCTTACTAGGTGAGTTTGTCTAATGGGAGTGCTCCCAACATATGAACACAAGATAATAGGGATCATAACCTGATTTAAAAGAACACACAGCCTCACCTATGTGCGGAGAGAGAGTTAAAGGAAATGTTCTAGAATCCTGACCACAGAGGTGAGGACTGACAAGAAGAATGAGGCCTGCTTATTATTTCTATAAAAAAAAATGGGGGGGGTAAAAAATTCAATTTTAAATTCCCAGTGCCCTCAAGTGATTTTGGTCATTCTTAGAAGCAAGTATGGTCATTCTTAGAATAACAGGTTAGAAGAGTAAATGTAGATATCATCAAAGAATTGCTGAAGCTTTAATAGGTGTCAGAGACATAAAGGTCTGTGTAATAATTTGAAAATTTAGAATGTTATCTGTATAATTTAAGACAATTATATGTACTTTCCAGTCTTTATCTCTCATGATTTTTGCATGGAATTTAATAACATTTTTTTAAATCTTAATTTGTAAATAGCTTATCCAGTTACCCAGAATGACTTTTAAACAAATCTTGAAAGAAATGTTGTGCAGTAAAATGAAGATATGATTTCTCTCCTCCCTAGATTTCTTACTTGGCCCCAAAGTCAAAATCCACTTATCTCCTATATTAGTATGTTTATTGAATGGAAAAGGTACATTTATAGCTTGGAAACATAAGATTTTTCTGCATAAATGTTGATAAACACTGATGTCACTGTATACACACATAAATCAATTAAAAGTATTTCCGGATAATCAAAACTGACAGATAGGCAAACTAAGTGAAGTGTTGCTTAAGACTGTATTAGAGTTTGTGTTAAGAATATTTATTGTTTTTATATTTTGACATGGAATGCTAACAATTTATCAATATAGTTTTAACTTTTTGAATCTCAGGTTATGTCCACATGTCTTTTTATTTTGAAATAACACTGGTTATTTTGGAATAAAAAAGATTAGGTCCACATGACATTTTCTTATTTCAAAACGACAGGCTCCATTTTGAAACAGATTAAAACAAATTCATTTTGAAATGGTGGTTATTTCAAAACAGGTCTGACCTTCCTCCCAGGGTGCATGGAATCCTGGGAGGAAGTCTTACCCCCCCTCAGTACCCTGGCCAGGGGTCAGCACTCTGGCCAGGGTGTTGAGGGGAGGTGCAGGGGGGTGGTGGGTGCCCCAGCCAGCTTACCCCGCCGCTTTCTCTTGCCAGGACAAGGCGGGAGTTGGGTACCTCAGCTTGCTTCACCCTGCCTGCCCCCAACAGGGGAAAGTGGAGGGCGAAGCTGGCTGGGGCACCTGCCCCCCCGCCCCCAGTAAGGGGAAGCAGTGGGGGAAACCTGCTGCTCCCTATTGCCTGGTGCAGGGGGGGTGGAAGGCGCCCCAGCCAGCTTGGCCAGCTGCTGCAGCCTGGGCGCCCCTAGAAGCGGCCAGGGAATGTGTGGGCTGGGGTTTCCCTGGCCGCTTGTGAGCAGCGGGGGGGTGTTGTGCTGGTTCCCCAGCCCTTTGCAGGTTACAGGCTCTGCCAGGGAGCCATGTTGCTACATCTCCCATTCTGCCCCTCTCCTGAATCAAAATAGAATGTCCATCCACAGGGCATGCTATTTCAATTTCAGGGTGTCCCTTATTTCGAAATAAAAAAAAATTATTTCAAAGTAAGTCATTTTGAAATAAGGCTTTTATTTTGAAATGATTTATTTTGAAATAACTCTTTGCATGTGGCCATAGCCTCAGTGTCTAGTGTCATTAAATAATTATCTGACCATAGTCAAATTTCCTGCAATTTGAGAAGATTTAACTAGAGAAAAAACTTTAAAAAAGAAAAAAAACCCTTAAAATCAACCTAATTATCTCTTGAAATTATCAAAATAAATAAATAAATAAATAAAAATCAAATTCTGCCAAGCCTACTTATAGTTTGTGAAACCAGACAGAGTGGTGGCTTAGCCATTCTGTTCCTCTAGAATAAAATGAAAAAGGCATAATCAGTTTTTAGCATCTGCAAAATTCCCTTCCAGTTTTGGAATGGAATCTTGGATCTATTAAATTCAGTGGCATAACTTCCATTGACTTCTGGGGGGGGGGTAGGATTACACCCATGACATTTAGGGTATTATATATTTTTATGTACTTGATCAGGTAAACTCAAAAAATGAAAGCTTCATTACTTGCAGTTTGCTTTGAAGGAATCCAGGCTTGAAGTTAGAGATTTGTTATGTTAGGAATGATGCACTTTCCTGTTCTCATGTTTGTATCTTGAGGGTCACAATGAATGTTATGGATGCCCTCGGGTAGCCAGTAAGCACTGAGGAAGGGGCCCAGTGAAGGTCTGGGAACTAGTGGGGAACTTGCTCAGCTACAGCCATAACTTGCTCAGCTGCATCATCAGCTTGGAGGGTACATGGAAAGCAAAATTACATGTTCTAACAGGGAATAAAATCATAGTCTCCACCCTCAGCTGATGGTCAAATTTGCGTATGAATTCCTATTCTTCAGTTTCTCTTGAAGTTTTGATTTGTTACCCATTTGCCTGACTCTGGCTATTAACAGATGATTGATGGAGTAATCAGGAAGATTGAAGTGTTCCCTATTGGGTTTGGAATGTTATTTTTCATGTCAGATTTGTGTCTATTTATTCTTTTGTGCAGAGATTGTCATGTTTGTTCAAAGGTTGGGGTGGGGATTTCCATCTCTTGTTGGCATATATCACATTGGTGGAGGATGAGCAGATAAATGGGTCCTTGATAGAGTAGGCTTAATTTCGTCATATGATGGTGTCTTCTGTGCAGATAGGTGGGCAAAGTTGGCAACGTTGTTTGTTGCAGGGGTAGATACCTGTTTTAATGTTTAGATTGTTAAGTTTGTAGTTGCTGGTATCTGTTTAAGGTTGGGGAGGTGGTCTGTAAATGAGGAGAGGACTGCCACTCAAGGCATGTGAGAGAGTGAGGGATCATCTTGTAGAATAAAATGTAGGTTCTTCAGGTGCTGTAGAGGTTTGACGTGGGGGGTGTAGGTGATGACCAGTGGCATTCTGTTTTTTTCCTTCGTGGGCTTTTCTTGTAGTAGACTTTTATGCAGCAGTCTGACTCTGTCATTCTGTTTCTTCACTTCATCAGGTTGGTATTGTAGCTTTAAGAATACTTGATAGAGATCCAGAAGGTATCTGTCTTTGTATGAGGGACTGGAGCAAATGCAGTTATATCTTAGGGTGTGTTCACACGTAGCTTTATGTTATGTCCGAATGACGTTTCATTATTTTGAAACGACGAGCCCCATCATTTCAAAATAATGAACCTTATTTCAAAATAGCAAAACCCAAGAAATAAGAGAAATAGCCATTATTTCAAAATGGTTGTTTCAAAATAATGCTGTTCGGACATGTTATTTCAAAATAACCATTATTTCAATTTAACACTTTTGCCCTTCTGCTTCCCAGGGTGCCTTCTTTTTTCTATACATTGGGTGGGGGCATGGCCCTATGTTGCCACACTTGCCTTGCCGCCCCTCTCCTGATTTGAAATAGCACGTCCTGTGTCTGGACTTGCTATTTCAATTTGAGGTTTTTTCTTATTTTGATTTAAGTTAATTCGAAATAATTTTATTTTGAAATAACTTATTTTGAATTAACTTATTTCAAAATAAGCCTCTACGTGTGAACATAGCCTTAGAGCTTGCCTATAGACAATAGCTCAAGTTTTGTGTCCTGGAAGGAAGCTCAAGGAATGTAGGTAAGTATAGTGTTCTGTAGGTTTTTGGTATAGTGTCGTGTTATGTGTCCATCTCTAATTTGTACTGTAGTGTCCAGAAAGTGGGTCTCCTATGTGGAGTGTTCCAGGTCAGCATTGATCAGGGAGTGGAAATCGTTGAAATCTCTGTGGAAATCTTCAAGTGCATCCTTTCCATGGGTCTAGATGATGAAGATAGAGGCTTCAGTCTTTTAAGTATGGCCTACATTCATTGTTCCTAGATGAATACATTTGTGTTTAGCCATATTAAAATATTCATATTGTTTGATTGAGCTCAGCTTACCAGCTGTTCCAGATCACTGTTTCTATGACCTCTCCTCTTCTTTATTTGACACCCCCCAATTTTTGCATCATCTGCAGACTTGATCAATGATGATTGTATGTTCTCTTCCAGGTCATCAACAAAAATAATTCCAATGGGCCCCATGAAAAAAACACCTATTTGATAAAATTGCCCAATTTACAAATACATTTTGATGCCTATGAATGATCCAATTTTCAATCAATTTAATATGTCATGTTAATTTTGTATTTTTCAAGCAACATATTGGGTGGTACCAAGCCAAATGTCTTACAAAAGTCTAAAATTATATTAACACTCTCACCTCTAACAACCAAACTTGCAATCCCATGAAAAAGATATCAAGTTACTTTAACAGGATTTATTTTCAATAAACCTGTGTTGCTTTCATTAATTATATTATCTTTTAATTTGTTATTGAGTCCTACATCAGTTGCTCCATTATCTGTCCCAGGATCAATTTCAAACTGATAGACCTATTATTACCCAAGTTACCTGTTTATCTTTTTAAAATTGGCACAGCATTAGGTTTCTCTGAATCTTCTAGAATTTCTCCAGTATTCCAAGACTTACTGAAAGTCAGTGTTAACAGGGTACCAAAATCCTTAGCCAGCTCTCTTAAAGCTCTTGTATGCAAGCTATCTAGACCTGCTGGTTTGAAAATGTGTAACATTAGTAACTACTGATTTAAAATCCCCATGAATTACTATGGGAATGGAACGAGTGTCACCATCTGGCATTTTCCCAAATACAGAACTGAAATATTTATTGTATACTTCTGCTTGTTCTTCTTCATTATTGATAATTCTAGTATTTCTATATGCTAGCAGACTAATAATATTAATATTCTTTTTTGTTGTTAATATACTTATAAAGTCTTTCTTATAGTCCTTAACTGGAATACAATGTTTTAAAACAAACAATTTCCAACTATCATTCACATATTTCTGATTAAATTCTTCTTTGCCATTCATTTGGTTCATAAGTGTTTTCAGTGTTGTGAAATCTGCCCCATTAAAGATCCTATGTATGTTATTGGTCTGGATTTTATCTCATTTGTACATTATAAATATGATCAAGTCATGATAACGTGTACCAAACTACCACTAAGTTTTAGATCTGTAATCAATTCCTCTTTATCTCTCAAGATGTAGGCCAAGACAAAATTCTCTCATGTTGAATTTAACACATTTTGAGTTTCTTTCCTAAGCAGAGATCCAAAGGTGCAGCCGTGTTAGTCTAGTTCAGTAAAACAAACAAGTGCTACAGGACTCCTTCTTTGTTTTCTTAAGCAGGCTACAATCACTGATTCATGATTCCAGAAGGTGTTGAGGCATGATGTTTCAGGGGCTATACTCAAAACCCAGAGAGGCAACCGTACATATTTAATGGTGACCATTACTGATAAGCATCATTATTGCTGTTTTAATAATGGAAAAGTGAAGGAGTTTGCCCAGGGCCAAACAACAAGTCAGCAGTAGAGCTAAGACAAGAATTCAGGAGCTGCCGGAAATGTGATCTTTCTATTAACTTATGCATCCTCTAATGTCAATTGGTTCTGCCTTGATTGACTGATTCATGTTACTGATTCCAGCCAAGGACAATTATATTCATTGTAGTAGTGGAAGAACTAACAGGCCATCTAAACTTGCTGCTGATATAGAAATAGATATGCCAGTCACCCAACAGAAGTTAAAATGAATTTATTCTGTAAGAAGGAAAAATATTTCAAGAACAGTAAAATACTTCATAGAAGCTGAAAACATTTCTCACTGAATGTTTCTGGAAGCATTTTTGTTCCATCTTCTCCATGATCTTCAAAATACATGCTGTCATTAGGGATTTATGAGCATTTAAATAATAATGTATTTATAGTAAAATTAATTTTTAAAACTTCCCTGTCTGCATTCAATAAAATAATGGCTTTTCAGTATAAAGGCAAAATGAAAAGTAGTGAGCTTATTTTTAAGGCAAAAGGGATTTTTTTCAATGACATTTCTACAGCAGAAAACAATTTATAGTATGAAAAAATGCCAAATAATCAAAAGTGTCATAGATTAAAGCCATTCATTTTCATTCAGGATTAGTGTATCATTTACCTTTTGCTGTTCAGAAGATAATCAGATTCACTGTTTGCCTTCACTATTTATTATTGTGAATACCCAACAAATTTCTTTCTAGTGCTACACTTAATTTTGGTGGCATGTTTTGAGTGACAGACATTCATATAAATAGGATGGTGATATGAATAGGATGTTTAAAGTAATTCTTCAGGTCACAGCTACCACTTCTTTCATCTCTTGACCTCAGTCTAAAATGGTATACTGAAGGGGAGCCATAGCAAGTTAATGAGATTCACTGCGTAATTGATGATGATATGTCTGTTGATTTGCTCTATCACTGTTTGGTACACACACAGCCATCTGTACTTTCACATTCCATTCTGTGATAGTTTTCCGAAAACCTAAAGGAAGACATATCTGTGCTGTTTCCCTTCACCCCAAATGCTCAGTGAGACAATAATATTAATCATACTCTAATAATAAAATAGCATTATTGTTTATAATAATCAGTGCAGTGACTTTACATGGATATGGCAACTTTCTTCAGAAGCACTTTACAGACTATGCATTAGGGGTCAGACCACATACCGCTTAAATGCAACCACTATCTATGAAATAAAATACAGTATATGGTGTTATACTCACAGTTTAATGGTATACAGTGTTAGCAATATTACCTGACACTTTTAGGATATGAATTGAAAATGACCTTACACACCTTTTATTCATATTTATGAACTGAGTCCAATGGTTTTCACACTATGCAAAAAGTTAGACACTTTACTGCACATTACATAGCTGAACAGATGGTCTGGTTTTCAGAAGGATTGAGCACTCAAATTTTCCATTATTCTCAGCTAGAGCTTTGAGTCATCCTTACCTTTGAAAATGTAGCCCTAAATGTTCCAATTTGCTATCCCAAATTAGCATACACTCTTGAAAATGTAAGACATCTCTGACTTGTGCAAGATGACAAATCAAGAGCAGAGATGGTGCTAGAACTCAAAGGTCCTGAGCCACCATCTCCTCTAACTAAAACCCACTCCCTACATGGTGACTACACACTGGAGATTCAGAAAGCACCTCCAGTGGCATAGTATCTTCTCTCACTGTGCTGGGGTAAGGGTTCAATGCTTTATTGGGCAGAAGGAGTGCCACTTGCTGACTCATTTACACCACTTCATCAGGCTGGTTACACTGTGGTACATATATCCCTGGGGGGTATGCAAAGCACTTCTGGTGGGGTATGCAGTCAAAATTGTATAATGGGGATTTTATTTATCATTTATTGCATTTTCATAATGTGCTACTCCAATGAAACTTAAAAAGCTTTGTGGGAATTTTTTTATATAACATACAGTAGTTAATTTACTTCAAGATATACCAATGAGAACAAAGATACAAAGGGACTCAAATGTATGGAACACTTGTGTCCAATCAGTATATAGCATGACCTCAGTTGCCCAGCAATCATCCAGTCTCCCTCAGCTCAGATGTTACTGTAGTCAGAGGTTTTATTTCCCACTTATATTATGTGTCACACTATAACTATATCTGTGCATAATAATGAAGTATGTGTTTCGTATTTGAAACTGACTAAACCAGGTAGTGTTATGAAGAACACAAAGTATTAATGATGAGAAGGATAGGAGTACATGGGCAGCTGGTAGATCTGGAAAGGGATATTCAATAAGAAAAGCTTGGAAACCTCTGACCTAAGTTTTCCTTATAATCCTAAATTGATCCTACTTCATGTGTGAAATCTAACATGATTGCTGTCTGTTCCAACTGCATTTGCCAGTATTATGCTAGTTAGTCACCTTATGAGAGTCTTAAATGACATAACCAAATATTCATACCATAGTACATTGGTAAGCAAGATGACCATGTAAAAATGTGATTTTTATGGGCTGTGGAGTCAGAGGTGTAAGCTAAAGTACATCTTACATATATGTAGGCAAATCATTTTAATAACTTTAGAAAAGTTTGCTGAAGCCAAATCTTCCTATTTTATACCATGAATGAAAAACAGTATTAAGGTGTCATGCTGAGATATTATTGGGGGCAGAGGTGAGCTTTGTTCATCAAAATAAAGGAGGGAGTCCAAAGTATTTCAATGGTTTATGGGAGTCTGGTTCAAAAAGTTACTTAAACTATTCAGTTGTTGGCAGGAAAACCAGGTATCCTCTGTGCCCTTAAAGCTCACTTCACCACGATAGATAGAAATTAAAATACACTTCCAAAGCAAAATGAATATAACAAAATAGCGTTATTCCTTGTATTGCTGCTGAAGAGAAGGCTTAGCTCTATGCCAATGGTTCCCAAACTGTGAGTCATGCAGCAGCAGAAGCTGGGGTTGCATTAAGCCGTTGTTTGAAGAGGATGTCATTTTGCTCCACACAATATGACCTCCTAGGTGCAGTGTGTGTCAAATCACAATGCATGGAGGATATTATATTCTTCTGCAAAATGACATCTTTTGCACAGCTTGACCTTGCATATGACTGTACTGCTGAGGTCATATTTGTGGACAACTCCATTCTGTGCTGTGTGAGATCCCAGAAGGAAATGGTTCAGTAAAATGGGGTCATGTCAACAAGTATGGTAATACCTTCTCTGTGCAAACTTCTAGAGATGATGAAAAAGCAGCAAAGAGTTAAACAGAGAGTTCAGTCTAATCGTACAAAGTTAACTGTATGTGAAAAATCTTTGTCAGTTTCTCTGGTAATAGTGATTGCATCTAAAAACGTACAGACAAAAATACCAGAACAAGAATATACCAATGTGTTTTGAAAGGTTTTACACAACTGCTTCCTTTTGATTTACAGTAAAGGTCCTACCAAACAGCCTTCCATTTGCCTAACCTGGTGTTTTCCGATGAAATGTATTATTTCTGAATATCAACTGCAATTTGTCAAAAACATCACAGTGAATTTTTAAAATACTATTTATTCTGAAACATTGCAGTTTTTATTCTTCTATATACAAAAGGGTAGTCAATTCAAAGAAATTTAGTATCCATTAACAGCAAATCCCAAGGTTCAAGTAAAAAGCATCATGACTAAAAAATCCCATCCTCTGTAATATGTGAATACATGCAGCGTTCATACAATGTGGGAAATTTTCTTTCTAATCACTGAGTGAATTTGGTAACAGTCAGAGTAGTGGTTCCCAAACTTGGAGTATGAGGATCCCTTTTTAATGTCAAACAATTTTGTGGGACCCCCAAATGAAAATAGTTGTTATTGGAGACTGACTGCAAGCAGCAGTGCTGGAGAAGGACAGTGGAAAACCTGGTTCCCACCTGCTCCCAAGGGGTGGGGACATATCCTGGGTGAAGCTGCTCACGGCAGGCAAATACAGTTCATTTAGAGGAGAGGTGTCAAATGCATTCAATGTGGGGACCTACAATGCAAGGCAGGACACTTGTTGCAGGCCATGTGACCTCATGGGCTCCCCAACCCTTTCCTCCTCCATGTTCAGAGCAACACGAGCTCCCCTTCCCAACCCAGCAGGCTCTCCCACACCTTCCCCTTCCCCTGCCTTATGCTCTGTTCCCTTTCCCCTTCTCCTGCCTCCTGGCAGCAGGCCAAAGATTCAGTCTCAGTCACAGACAGCCTGGGCTCTCCCCCATCCCATCAATGTCAGTCATTCAGAATGCTGGCCTTTTGTTGGCTTTTTTGCATGTGGGCCCCACCCAGTTTTTCCTTTTTTAATTGTTATTTGTGCAATGTGTTGTCAATCAAAATAGCCTGCTGACTGACTGTCAGTGAACAGTTGGGATGGGGAAAAGTGTGGTTGCTCTCCGGAGCTGGTCTAGCCTGCTGTGACTGAGAATCTGGTTGGTTGGCAGACCACAGCAGAGCTGAGCTGGGATTAGCTGGAGTGCTTCCTTTATTCCCCTGTGCTGTGACTTGGCTCATGTGAGCAAGTCAGATGGACAACTGGCCCTGCTGTGCCAGGAGCCTATCCTTGGAGATCACTGCTTCAGACAGCTTCTGGGTACAGCCCAGGCAGCAGATCCATGGGCCAGATCAGCACCCTTGGTGGGCCAAGTCTGGCTCCACAGGCTGTAAGCTTGACACCCCTAATTTCGAGCCCACTCCAACATGGATCACTGGCCTGCAGTGGCTGGTGCTAGCTGTATCACAGACCCCTTGCAATAACTCCACAGACCTCCAAGGATCCCCAGACAACAGGCTGGGGACCACTCACTTAGAGGATTAGACCATTTATCAGGCTGGTGTAGTTAGAAGGATAAAGTCTTGTGTCTGAAACAAAAGTTTATTGAATAGTAAAAGACAAACAATTTTATTTAACTTTCTTTCTTTCTTTCTTTCTTTCTTTCTTTCTTTCTTTCTTTCTTTCTGTGTTGTGGCTTATTGGCTGGATGACATCACTGCAGTTTGGCTCTTTCTATTGACTTGTATTAGTCACAAGGAAGGTTAGGCAGTTCCTCCCACTTTCCACCCATTTTTTTTCCTCCTGGTTGGAGACCAATTGGCTCCCATTCCAATGATGCCCTACATTTTTGTCGTCTTCAGGATCCTGAAGTCTCTTGTGAGACAAATGGTGACTATCTACTCTTCTCCAGCAATCCTCCTTCCCTTGCAAGTAAAGTTCCACTGTTTTCTTCCTTCTCTATGTTTCCTCCTCAGAATCTCACTGAAATTAATGGAAAAGAAAGGAAGCAAGTTTGTATTGCAGCTGGATTGAATCCAGTTTAAAATCCAGCAGAACATCCATAGGTAATGGTTTTCAGCACCTGCCCATTGGTATCAAAACAGGACATAATTGTGCTGTTATTTTTGCAGCATTTTCAGTAACTGTGTGTCAAGGGCTCCATGACTATTTTTAAGAAAACTGTCCCTGAGCGCTATAGTGAATAAAATTTTGGCCTTAGTCACCTGCAATCCATTTCAATGGCCCTATGTGCCAAAGAGGCTCTCTCTTTGATTCAGCACATGGGCCCATCTCTGGGGGGTTGTGAGGCCCTCACAACACTTTTAGATTGAACAACCTTTTTTTTTTTTCTTCCTGTATGCTATACAATTTTCCCTTCCCTTAACCTCCTGTTTATACTAGATGCTCAGAACTGCATAGGCAACCTCCTCCAAATTTGCAATTTCTGCTTAAACCTAGCTACTACAAAGTGCTTAAGTCCTGCTGTTAAACTGTTTTCCCTCCTCTATAGAGTAAAGCTTTAACTTTAATCCAATATACCATATTTAAGAATCCACTATTGCTTATGTGTGATCTAGCAAAGCAGTCAATTTTTCAAAACACAGATAAATTCTGAATATCAGATTCAAGGCATACCATACCCGAAGACCTAAGGACTGAGAGGCTCAAGGTCTTTTCCAAATCCAGCTTCACCATGCTGTATTTCAGAAGTCTACCCATTAGAATATGGCTTGGAATGTCAGCCAATTTTTAAATAGACTCTTCAGGCTTATTTTTCCTAACCTGTTTAGAATTAAACCTCAAGGTCTCATTCTCTGACACAGCAGCTATGTGAAATTCAGCAGAAAGTTGAAAATTTTTGATTGAACCCTTACATTTAGAATTATGCTGGCATTACCATTATTACCTCTTTAACAAAAGGTATAAGGCTCATAATATGTCAGCTGTTATATAATATTCTGATTTGCTGGTGTGGAAAGTCCAATTACTTTGAAATAACTGGTAGCCTTGGAAAATACTCTATTTAAGCAAAACTAACTGAATAAAGATTCAGTGGAGTGTAAGCCTGTCTCAGATTCTGAAACTTTATTAATGAATGGGCCATCATTCTTATAGGCCACAGGCAAAGCTTTGTGACAGGCCAGGAAATGAAAGTAAGTTTAACTTCCCTGCTAAAGAGGAGTTGATTTGAAATGGCAACTCCAAAAAGTTATCTGTTTGAGACTAAAACACAGAACATATTTCTCTGAGAATCTCCTCTTTCCCTGTAAGTCTACCCTTGCTGCAGTTCAAATTCGTAAGGATGCTTTTGATGGAGTTCCACTGACTTGGAGAGGAAAAGGCTCTGCCCTATTTATTCTTTATGCATGGCATATGTATTTCACCCTTAATTATTTACACTCTGAAAAACAATTTTTCAGAGAACTACATGGGTCTCAGGGAACAAAGGAATCCATTGTCTCTACCTTCCAAATCCCTCCATATCTCTTACTTTATCCTATACTCTAGTGGTTATATCCCATCCATGTACTCTAACTAAGGCAAGTGGCCACTGGATCCATGCTTGTAAACACTTTTCTTAATATATATTGTATTTCACCTCTTCTGTGAACAGTGGATGTGGATATCCAGAAGCATGTCCCTTCTACCTGCAGGTCTTATCCCCTCCACATGCTTATGGACTGACAAGTCAATTTAAATGAGCTAAGTGTTTCCATGCCAAACTAGCTATCCTTAAGATAGTCCCACTTCATAGCACTTTAGTTTCCAATCCCAAAATGTACTAAAAGAGAGTGTCATTAGAGCCAAAGTTTTGATTTGGGCCACATCTATAATAAACGTTTTTAAATTCTAAATAAATAAATGTAGGGCCCAGTCCTCCAAGGTGCTGATCAAAAGCTGAGAGTGCTGGCCAACTTCATTGTCCATTGAGAGTTAAAGTTCAGCAATATCTCATCGAAATAATAACTCAGAAAATAAAATAATTGACAGTTAACAGTTTATAATAAAAGAAGCAAGGAGTCCTGTGGCACTTACAGGCTAACAAATTTATTTATCTTCCTTCAACTATTTGCCAATGCCTGAGTTTGAGGTTTTATGATTCCCCCAAGAAGTGTTTATAATATCACAAATAGAAACCTACTCTGTAGCTACTGCTCCATTTTAGGCACTGCCAATGCCATCAAACATTGTAGAAGATGTAGAGAAATGGGTTGGTAGTATCCTTTTGTAACTTCATTTTCACTATTGTGTAATCCACAGATGTTCAATATTTGGTCACATACACACCACAGTTTTAAATAAATTTAAATTAGGTCCATTTGCAGTCATTGATGTCTACATTACTTTCCTTCTGTTGGTGATGTGTAGCCTCCCCTGGAGTGCTTCCACAGGCTGACAAGGGGCAGTGTGTGTGTATAGGGGGGGGGTGATACTCAAGGCTCTCAGCTCCACACAGTTCACAGGGGAGCTAAGTAACTGGCTGTTGGGGTTGGTGCTGGAAGCTTCAGAACAGCCAGGCTCCCCTCTGGGAGCAAGAAACCAGGACGCAACCTGCACAAGAGCCCAAGCCAGAAGCCTGGGTGGCAGCACAACTTGGAATGGAGAGCTGGCAGCAATGCAGCTATGGAGCTGGCCTTTCTGCAAGACAGCCAACAGTGGAAATAAGTAATGCAGTATTTGCATTGACACTGCTTTGCCCTACACATCTCCTGGAAGTAGCATTGTTATGTTAGTGCAGTAGGGGAGTTACATGGGTGAGAGCAAGGCTGCAGTTTGTACACTGACGTAGGTAGGTTGACACATGTGGCCTTACATCAACATGTGTAATATAGACCAAGGCTTAGGCTCAGTATCACATAGATTAGATAAGAAACAGAAGATAGAAAAAGAGAACGATGTTTTGATAAAGGGAATGGTGAAGAAGAGTCAATGTTAAATTGTAAATGAGCTCCACTAGAGCAGAAAACAGTTTATAAAGTAAAACAAAATTATTTCAAGGAAAACAGAGATAAACCTGCGCGAAACTCCACTGTTCAAACAAATCTCAATCAATCAAATGATTAATTATACTATTGCAATGTGTCAGTTACAAATGGTAACAACTTGAATCAATAGCATATAATTTGTCATCTCTCTGAAGGCTCAAAGAGGGTTGATAGGCAAAACAACAATGAAACTAAAATTCTGTCTGTAAAACACAATTAATATTCTACTCCATGATGACTTTCTTTCTTTAAAAAAGAAGACATTGTTCCAATCAAATTGTCTTTACAAGGACACAATAAATCACTGATTTTTTTTCAGATTTCTTTCATTAATAATTTACTCAACAATTTCTGTGAACATTTGAAACTTCACATTCTGTATTATATATATGTACTCTCTTTTTCGAAAGAAAAGAAACTGCTGCTTTATTTGGAGACAGAGAGTCTGGGAGGACACCTCTCTAAAAATAGCATTTTCTGTAATAAGTTTATTTCAAAATCCTTATTTTGATTTTTTTTAAATAAGTTTTTTGGGGGAGAAAAAAAAAAACTTTTGTTGAAAAATTGCTTGCAGTGTTGATGTAGCCAGGAAGATAAGCATCCTTCCACCAAACTCACCTGGAGGTCCCAATGAAGCAGATTTTCTCTGAGCCTGTCTACTTGTAAGTAAATAAGTTCATACCAAAGACCCAAAGCATGGATAGCAGATTAAACTTTACAGAAATAAGTTTTTGGTGAAGTGCAGGGTGTTGTGAAGAGCAATCTGGGCATGAGGTGTCATAATTTTAACTTTACTCAGATGTTACTTAAGATAGCTCTTTATAGAGAGAGAAAGTTGAATTCAGGGCTGTTCTGTGAAGTCAGACTTTATTTCATAATAAGTACACACATTATTTATTGCCTCTGCTTTTATTCCAAAAAAACACACTATAATTTGCCAGTTACAAAGTAACTTTCTTTTTTAAAAGCCCTAGTTTTAAATTGTGAAATGGGTCACAGCCAGGACATTTTCAGCTCCCTTAAGAGCTCTTAGATTTGTCAGTTCAATATTCCAGATCAAACACTGACAAATAAACACATTCAAAGAAAGGAAGACAGGAGGAGAAACATTTTAAAACAATCATAAGGCTCCATTACAGGGTTTTTTTTGTTGGATTTTTTTTAAGGGAATGCGGTGAGGATATATTTAGCTTAGGTGAGAGAAATGGATTTATCTGTGAGAAAGCAGCATACTTGGTTCAGGAGCAGTGAGTTCGGAAGGTAGAAATAGATTACATCCAGGTGCTAGTTAGAGATTTGCCTTTCTTCCAGTGCTGAGAACCAGTGGAGATGGATCCAGAGAAGTAAGGATCAGCTCTAGGACCATCTAGGCACAAGGTTCAAAAGTCTTAATGCTTCTGACATCCGTAACTTGGAACAGAAACTAAAAAAGGCAAAAATATGGGCGGAGAAGATAAAATGAAATAGACTTAGAAAACTACCCAACTCATTATGGAAGTTCTTCTAGACTCCTCTATCCTCTACTTGTTCTCATAACAATTCTGAGTTTAAGAATACTACAACACTGAGCAGTCTCAAAATATATCAACCACAATCCAGCTCTCAAAGCAGTCTACTTCAGGCTTATTTTGACATGACAGCAACCAAGAGTAAAGGACCTCTTCAAAGTTACAGGATAACAGTTCCACAGTTTATAGGCAAAACCCTTTACATTTTCTCTCTTCCCTGTAGGTCAGCCAGGCTTGCTGATTCTAGCATCACAGCAGAGATTAAGATTTTGTGAGGAACAAGGGATAGGGTTATGTAGGCAAATGATTATTTTTTATTTTTTTAAACTGGCATCTTTCAGCAGTTTAACACCACCTCTTCCTTGAGTACCTTCCTTTTTAGATTGAGCTGATAAGCTTTGAAAGCCATATTAGTTGTGGGCATGCACATAAGGGCAGTCACAAACAGAATGAAGGCTTTTGCTTCCTAGCTATATTTTCAGTTTACAGACAGCATTTATGATGCTGTATCCGTGCTATACCCCTTGAAAGTCTGCTAGAGCAATTCCTTTTTGGTAAAATCACGAAGGCTGTGTTCAGATGAGAGTTTTATTTCGAAACAACACCTGTTGTTTTGAAATAAAATTTCTTATGTCCACACGATGTTCCGTTATTTCAAAACAATGGGACCCGTTGTTTTGATATAATGGCCGTTATTTCAAAACAGTAAAACCTCACTTGAAATTGAAATAGCTGTTGTTTCAAAATGGCTGGTTCAAAACAACGGTGTTTGGACACGTTGTTTCAAAACAACACCATTGTTTTGAAACAACTGTTTTGAAACAACATGTCCAAACAGCCTTATTTCGAAATAATCATTTCAAAATAACAGCCGTTTCGATAGCAGGCTTTCCCTTAATTTGAATTAACATTTTCTTAATTTGAATTAACTTATTTTGAAATAAGGACTTTATTTCAAAAGAACTCATTCTGAAATAACTTATTTTGAAATAGCAGTTTATGTGTGAACATAGCCGAATAGTTGTAATGTAACTGAAAGCACCCACAAATGTTGCCCAAACTTACAGTATCTTATTTGTGTTCTTTTCCCTTTTATCTTTTTAGTAATTGGGGTGAGTGTTAAGACTTTGAAAATAAAAGTATAAAACAGTCATTACAATTAGACTTTCAATCATAAAGCAAGGTTCAGTGGCTGCAGAGTCTTTCTGTTGTTTGTCTCTCACTCTTTTTTCTCAGCATTTTCTATGGCAATAAGCATACTCTGCCTGGCATCCAATTTGAAAGAAGCAGAGCTCAGCAGAATTGGCTGTCAACTAGTCACTCAGTCTCAGTCTGGAGAGTAAAATGATTTTGAATTTAGAGCTTGCAGTGGATGTCCGTAAAAACATAAAATGGGGCAGCTTTTCAGAGGAATTTGGTGATTCACTGCAGTACCTTCACAAACCACAATTTAAAAGTTAAAACAAACACCTCATTTTGACAGCCACTGAAAAGAGCATTTTTTATATGTGCCCTTCAAAATCCTTTGCACAGAAAGACTAGCCTGCTAATCAGATAATAAATGAAAAGCTGCAAGTTTATAGAACACTTTCTCCTGGTGAAAACATCAAGAATGCTATTTAATTCTATTTATATTTATTGTTTCTCACATATAAGAAATATAAGTTATATTTTATTTAAAACACAAAATATTTGGGGTGAGGATGAATCTTACTATTTGGGTATTCTTGAAGGCTATATCTAACACTAAAAATTAGTCTGTACTAAGCAAACTTAATCCAGACCAATATTCTCCCCAGGACTTGAAATTAGGAGGTTGTAGGGGGAGGTGATCGAGGGTATTGGGAGTGCTTGCTAAACTGGTATAACACAGTTACTAGGTGACAACTGAGGGGGGTGTTAGGGGAATTCCTGGTCCAGACTAATTTGAACCCTGTCTATACTAGCCTTTGGCTAGTTTGAACAAACTAAGAATAAGAATAAGAATAAAGAATAAGAATAAGAATAAGAAATTTGAACTAATCAAAGGTTAGTTTGAACTAGTTATTTCTAATGGTTAGTTTGAACTAACTGCTTAGCTCACATTTATTTCAGAGTTTAGTTCAAACTAGCCTGTTAGAGACATACTAGTTTGAACTAAATAAGTTCAAACTAGAGGTTAGTTTGAACTGTATGCAGGTTTTTAGTTTGAACTAATTTTTAGTTTGAACTAACAACACTTTTTTAGTTCAAACTAAAAAGTTAGTTTGAACTAAAAAAATGGGCAGTTAGTCAAACTAAAAATTAATTTGAACTAAAAAACTGCGCTTACTTCGAACTAAGTTGGAACTAAGTTTGAACTAAGGTTTTAGATGTAGACATAGCCAAAGTGTTTGTTCTTTATGTGCAACAGCAAACTTCAAATATGATGCTAATCCTAAAGCAGGTTCTTATAGCAACAAAAGTGGTTCTGTATTCACTAGTCATGGAGGATGAAACGCACCTAAAAGTAGGTGCAGACAAATGCTATGTGTAATGAATATATTTGATCACTAGATGGGAGGTTCTATGATAGTATTTTTATATCAAGCAGTAGTGTAATGTGGAGCCAGAGTAATAAATAAACTAAAGGAGGCAGGATTTCCTGTTCAGCATCTAGTTAATGTTTGAGCAGGAAGTCTGAGTGTTGTGAAAATCAATGCATTTGTAAAAATTAAAGCTTGTCCTTATTGATTACTCATTTGTCTTTGTTGTTCTTTGATACTGAACATAAATGCCCTGTAAAAAAAAGATTGCTTAATAACTAGAGATGGCAGAACTTTTTGAATTAATTACAATCAATTCTGAATCATCTACTGCAACTCAAGCCTACTAAAGGATACAGATCTGACAAGCGTTCATAAGGTAAAATGTCTCAGAGTAATAAGAACTGCAGGAGTCATTTCTGAATATTGTCTATAGTTCTTTTGCCCACAATTTGCAAAAAACACAGGGCATGCAGTACATGGAATATAGGCTCTCTCTCCCCTATGACTAAGATTATTTTATTAATTTGCATTATAACACTGGAAACAAAAAGATAAGTAGGGGCTACAATTAAACTTAACTTCTCCCAGCTCCAAAAAAACCCCAAAAAGCCCAAAACAAAACAAATGATGATTTTGTACTGGTGAGCTGGCACACAATATAATATAATGATAGTATTAATAATTCAGAATGCAGCAAATAGGAGAACTCATAAAATAAGGTGATTATCAACTCTGCCCTGATTCACCAGAAGAACAATGATATTTGTGGTAGCCCCAACACCCATTACAAACTGGTTACAAACTAGCCTTTGTGAGATGTGATGTTGATAATTTTTGTTTTAAAGTTTATAAAACTTCAGCTTTTTTGATCTTAACATCTACTGTAATTAAGTAATTATTGTCTGACCTGCCCGCATCTAACCCCCCCCAATAATTTCCTTCAATTCTGAACATTTAATCAATAAAAGTAGTGAAAAAGAATGCTTAAAGATAATCAGTATTAGCCATCAAAATTATATATAAAATCACATGCTGCCAAACCTATTTATAAAGTAATAGTTAATCACATAAAAAAATGAGATGTTGGTTTCAATTCCTCAAAATAAATATTTTTAAGATAAAACAGTGAGAGTTCTGTGGCACCTTAAAGACTAACAGATTTCTTCAGGTATAAGCTTTCATGGGTTCTGCATGTGACAAACTGGGCTGGAGCCCACAAAACCTTATGCCCAAAGAAATCTGTTAGTCTTTAAGGTGCTTCAGGACTCTCACTGTTTTTGCTGTGCACAGACTAACATGGCTACCCCTCTGGAAATTTTTTAAGATAGTTTAGGACTAGAGCAAAGAAATTAAGAAATTAAAGATCCTATGACAGGACACAATATACTTTGAGATGGGCTTAGCACCAATTTTGTCTTTATGTACTACTTTCAGAGTCATCTTCCCTTCACATGTTTATTATAACTAAGAACATTTACATGAAAATAGGATTTTAGTTTCTCAGGAGTTTATCTGTTCTGGGTAATTATTCTTTACTTGAAGTTATTATCCTGTGTTTGTAACATCCCTTCTGGTTGCTGTGGAGATTAAGTTTTCATATGTTTTCAATTCTTCTTTCAACTATTGCACGAGGCAAGTCTAAAATCCAAAGTATCATGCAAATAACATCATTAAAGCCAAACTTTTAAAAAGAAGGGCCTACAGTGAGGTCCATATTTAGGCACCAAAAGAAGGGGCCAGGATTTCAAAAGTAATGACATTCAGGAACTCCCACTGTCTTCAGTGGAAGCTGCTCAGCACTTTTCAAAATCAGGTTGACTATTAATTGCCTAAATATACATTTATACTCCTGTTCATGAATATATTGATCTACCTCTGTGGGAATTAGGTCATTCAGCTATGTTTTAGAACAAGACACTGAAGAAACAAATTAACTCATTTAATCCAGACATATCCAGGCTACTGCAATTTGATTGTGAGAATTCTGATGTCTTTATCTATGCTGACTTTATTTTAAAGCAAAGCTTCTCTGGGAACAGGATGCTGGCTAACTGGAGCTTTATATCATTGTTTTTTTTCCTTAAGTTTGAAAATATTTATTCTTTCCCTCTACTCCTGTCACTGTGAGCACTGTGACAGTGGTGTTATGGGGACACCAGAGAAACTGTTAGGTCAAAGAAATTATTCAGAGTTATAGAAATGGAATTATTCTGATTTCATCACTGTAACTGTGCCTTCAATATCTATCATTAGAATAAATCAAAACAAAATTTTAATTAATGTGAGTTACAAGAAGTGTAACTACATATCTTGCTTGCCTCAGTCCAACTGCCCACAACTGTTATCGCTAGTTCCACCATCTAGTTTACCCTTATAGACAAAAGGATAGATCCTGCAGTAGCTTTACTCACACACAATAATAATCACATCACATTCCCTAGTGAGCCTTTATGCCAGTTTCATCTCATAAATGATGTTAGGAGCACATTCAAAACATCTGTTCTATCTTCCTGACCTGATCATGTTTGGGTTAATATATATAAATGCTTGCCTTACCTGCCTCTAAATGTCTTAACTGCATCTAAAACCCTAAGAAGTCTCCAAAGCTGGCTGAAACTGTTCAGCCCTTCCTGGTTTCAATTTTTCTTTTCTGAACACCAAGGAAGATGCTAGGTGCCTCACCAAAATTTCACAGAAACAGTAGTCCCTCCTTGTCACCAAAAGCATTCAAACTAAATTTAATATGGCAAAATAAGTGAGAGGTATTAAACAGATTATAGGTGGAGATGAAAAACAAGGACAATAATAACATGAATGAATTGTTGATTTAAGGTGTTTTTGCATGTTTTAATTTTTATTATTAATTCATTTGTTACTTATCCTTCCCTGATCCAAATTATTTGTATATATCCCATATATTTTAGAGATTTGGGTACATTCTGATCACTAATTAATAAATTGTGCATGATTGTTATAATGTGAAGTCATTTATTTACTTGTCATAATATAAATTTATTTATTTATTTAGTGGGAAAAATGCAACACTCACTATAAAAGTGTGGATGAAAGCAGTTAGATTATATTTTTTTCACTTTTTTTGTTAATACTCATTAGAAAAAGCAAACATTGGTGTTGATAAGTTTCTGAAGTAGATGCGGGTTTGTACTGAGTGAATTAATAGATGACAAATAATTTACTCAACTGTCACAGACTCACTGTGTCTTTGTTTCCACAACAGTCTGATCCATCAAAGTACTTAAGAATCAGCTTAACTTTAAGGACACAGGTGATCCCACTGGGAATTTTTTTTCAGGATCAGGACCTGTGCTAGACAATCTTTGAACAGATTGTGATTTCTTCATATACATGCAATATAAAATCCCATACCACATTTCTTTTCTGAAATTAATTTGCTTAACTGTATGGACTGCTCATGAACAGTTTGAGAATATCCAGCCTTTTATAGCTGACACTCCAGCTGTGCAGGCTAATTAAAAGTGATTATAGTCACATGGTATTTTATCTGTTCTCTGACTAGATGCATGTAACTCTTACTATGTAATCAGAAAGAGGACTTGAAACTATCACTGCTTTGAACACCTCAGGGAGAGGCAGCAGTTTAGTGGGAACTTCTGTTGCAGCTAAGCAAGATTAAAGAATTTTAGAAAAATGTGAGTCTTTTCTTGTCTGCAACAAAAAAGCTTTGTCTGAAGATGTTTGCCCTGTTGCTAGTAAAGCTAGGATACAGATTTTGAAATCTAATTTTCCTTTACCAAATTGACATACAGTAATTAGATGTCTGTGCACAGTTTTTGTTGCCAATGTTTTGGTCAGATCCTTCTCTAGTTCTTTGACTTACTTCAGGGTGGAGAGGTATGGGGGCAACATTTCCCCTTTCTTAATTAACCACAGCACCAGTAACACTGGTGGGAGTATTTTTCCACTGATCTCAGAAATCCAGTTTGTGTAAATTACATGATTTATTGGTAATGTTTAAGTGCCTGTACTACTCCTGATCACTTGGAAATCACTTAGAACACAAATCCTACTGATGTGTGTATACATAAAATACACACACATTCCCCAAAAACCACGAATCAGCAGGTGCAGAGCCTGTCTCCTCACCATGTATCAGGGTGACTGCTTCAACCCATGATGAGGCAGAGTAGCAGCAGCACCAGCAAAATCTCAATAACTCATAACACTCAGCACCTCTCAGGAGTTAGCCGTGGAATTTTGTGGTGCTTATGTGAACCAGCCCTTCTTGCATTACAAAAGCTTTGAGGTTCTTACATCACTTATTTACTTGTTATATTTCCTGAATTTGTATCCTTTAGGCTAGACTAAAACTAAGGTAAATTTAAGTTAAAGAAGCTATTCCTGTTTACACCAATTAAAGATCTAGATCTTTCTGTGGTCATGCAAATTTCTTCTCTGACTCTTGCAGTTTTATTTCTTATCTGTTCTCTGGTTGTAACATGACATCTACAGAGCGCTTACTGAGGATCATGCACTCCTACTTGCAGAATTAATTATCATCTCTTCAAACTAAAGGTCTTATAATTATTTTCAGTCTCCTTGGTATAATTTTTGGGCTTGCATTGTTTATAAATTTGCTATATGCACATAGAAACTGGTTTCTTCTTTCTCAGCCTTTAAAAGCGAAGTGAACTCTCTAGTCTTTTCCTAAGTGTTTTATTTTATGTCTGTGAAATAAACTTACATACTTTCACCTGTTTCTTTTATAGAAAACAAATGGTGATACAGCATTTCAGCAGCAGTATCCTTGAAAGGACAAATCAGTGCAACAAATCAAACCAACAAAGACAAACAATGAATAAATCTCCAAAGTTACAACGGTAAGAGTCTTTTCAGAACTATTGCTATTTATCAAGCACCAGAGGTGTCCAAAATACTTCATTTTGTTTTATTGATAATTGTAATTATTTTTCCAAATACAACAAATATATCAAAATTCAAGATTCATCATTGAACACAAAGTAAACAAAGAAGGTTAGGATTCAGGAAAGGGAGGGGAAATTATGGATCTATCTTCAGAGTCCATGTTAATCATCACCTTTAATAAGTCAGTCCAAACTGCTTTGTCAAATTCCCTTTGTGTGGAATGGCAGTCATTCCTGGTGTTCAAGATCAGTCACATCACTGAGCCAGGCATCAATATTCAGAGGGGATTGACTTTTCCGTAAAGTATGTTACTGATGTAAGAAAGTATCCCTGCATTCCAGAGCTTGCAATCTGATATACAATAGCTTTCTTTCTCACATTAGTAAACATAAGCCATTTTGAAAGCATAGTTTTTTGTGTTCAGAAATTAAGTGTGATTTGTATACTGCTGAAATGTGCACTCATTACACAAGTGTGAGCACCCATCATGTCAGGATGTAACATTTTAGGTCCCCCCCGTCCCCTGACTTGAGCATCCCCTTTGTGTCCTGGTTCCAAAATCATCTACTGTTTCTGTGACCTACCCTTTGACCACGTCAGCTCTCAGTCCATACCCTTTACAGATACCAGAAGACAAAGTAAATCTGAATTCAAAATAGCCATCTGTCTTCAAAAGTCCATAATACAAACATTAGTCCCCTTCATTGACCAAACAGAAAATACTGGCGAGATCAGATTCCCGACTAGTCCAGCTTACTTGAATTAATGCAGGGAAATTAAGTTTTCCCTGCCTAAGCTTCACTCAGTACTGGTCCCTTATTCTTCTGTCTGATCTTCTGGGCCCTGCTACTCCTAAACCTTCTAGGTGCTGGAGGAACAACTCTCTATGCTTCTGCCTGCAGCTGGTCATGGAAGGCCTCTCTAGGCAGTTCCTAAGGGTCTGAATTCATTTCTAGCCTCTTCTAGCAAGACAGTGCCCTAGAGTAGGGTGTACTAAGGTGGTGGGGCAGCAAAGGCAATGAATTCCTCGTACATCCCATAACACATACCTAGGATGAAACTTTTAAAGTTATTTTCACAGTAATTTCCAATAGGATTTTCCATTCAAAGCCTATAGAAACCTTTGAAAAGCTGAGCCTTAGTCTTTTATATTGGCTCAGCAGCTGCACTTAAGAAATAATAAATAACTGCTGGTGATGACAACCCACTAAAGCTATGTCGACATGTACATGCTTAAATTCATTCAAGTTGAATCGATTTAAGCTAAATCAATATAAAAATCATTAAATCAATTCAAGTTGAATCAACTTAACACTGCCAGACCAAAAAAAGCCCAAATCAAACTAGAATGCCCTGACACAGGACTTTCTAGTTCAATTTTGTAGAGGGACAACATGGGAGGTCTGGCAACATGGCCCCCTGGCATGTTGCCACCCAATCCCCTGCCACTAGCTCTCCAGGGGTAAAAAAGCCCCCAGGGCACCAATGGGGCACCCCACATCCCTGCCGTTTCTGGAGCGGTGGGGCAAGGATCGGGGACGCCCTGCATCCCTGCAATTTTTCCAGCAGCAGAGAAGGGATAGGGACGCCCCTCTTCCCTGCCACTTCCCAGATGGCAGCACAAGGATCAGGGGCGATCTCTTCCCCGCCGCTTTCCTGGCAGCAGGGAAAGAATGAGGGCACCCCTCTTCCCTGCCACTTCCCTGGACGCAGGGAAGGATCGGGGTCACCCCGCATCCCCACCACTTCTGGAGCAGTGGGGCAAGGATTGGGGGCACCCTGCATCCCCACCACTTTTCTGGTGGCAGAGAAGGGATGGGGGTGCCCCTTTTCCCTGCTGCTTTCCCGGCGGTAGGGAAAGGATGGGGGCTCCCTGCATCCCCGCCACTTCCTTGGCAGTGGGGCATGGATTAGGGGTGCCCCTCTTCCCACTGCTTCTTGGGTGGCGGTGCAAGGATTGGGAGCACCCATACCCCTGCTGCCCAGGCAGCAGCAGGGATACAGGCCACCCCCAATTCTTGCCGCACTGCCTGGGAAGTGGTGGGAGGAGGGGCACCCCCATCCCTTCTCTGCCACTGGAAAAATGGCAGGAATGCAGAGTGCCCCCAACCCTTGCCCTGCCTCCTGGGAACCAGTGGGAAAGAGGGGCACCCCCATCCTTCCCCGCCTCCCAGGAAGTGGCAGGGAAGAGGGGTGCCGCAAATCCCTGCCCTGCTGCCCAGGAAGCGGTGGGGAAGAGGGGGGCCCTGATCCCTCCTTGGCCCCTGCACCCTGCCTCCCTGGCCAGGATGCTGAGGGGGTGGGCCTTCCTTCCAGGATGCCATGAACCCTGGGAAGAAGGTTAAAGCCTTCCAATCGAAACAGCAGTTGTTTCGAAACAAAACATCCAAACAGCATTTTTTTGAAACAACCCTTTCGATTCAAGGGCTGTTTCAATTTCTTACTGTTCTGAATCAAGGTTTCTTGTTTCAATATGATGGAACTTGTCATTTAAAAACAAGGAAATGTTGTCTGGATACAGTGTTCCCTCTAAGCTGTATGCGTGTGCACGCGCACACAGGTCATGAAACACACAAAAAAATAAAGTGCGCACAAAAAAATTCAATAATGCAAATATTGGTGCTCACAAAGAAATGTTTTTTGTGCACATAAAGAAATTGTTTGCGCGCACAGGCTACAAGTAATTAGAGGGAACATTGGTCTGGACCTAATTTTTTTTAAAGCAAACGAATGGTCATTGTTTCGCTTTAAAAACAATGTGTGGACATAGCCTAAAAGTCAGCCTACAAAAAAAAAAAACAAAAACAAAAACAAAAAAACAAAAACAAAAACAAAAACAAAACCCACAAAAACAAAACAAACAGACAAACAAAAAAAAACCAGAAACCCAAAGAACAGACCTCATTACCTCTCCACCAAAAAATTCTTAATATTCAGATACTAAACAGTACAGATGCTATAGCATAGCCATGAAGAAAAGTAATTGTGATCATTTTTTGTAGGTTAAAAAAATCTTCTACAGCTTTATCTGTGACCACTTCCTCCACTATCAATAGTGAGAGAACGAGAAAGAGAGATGGCTATTATTTGATTATTTGCATATGTGTTTGTGGAAGGCAAAAGTATTGTGAATAGTCGTGGATATTAATGTTCCAGTGATATTTCATACCTTTTGTGTTTCTGCAGCACTCTGGAAATCATTTTGATGTCTCAACTTCTGATATTAAAAGTTTCAACCATTCAGTCAGAGATCTGACCTTGAAAATAATCAGCATCTGTTTGAAGTGGCTTTTAAGTATAGTTTTCATCTCTGGAGCAAACGAAAGGGCAATTGATCTGGTTTATAATCTAGAAGGATCTGTCTATAGTGGGGATTTGCAGACCTGTGAATTTTTACCAGTGAAAACACAGCTGTAAATCTGCAGCACCAATCCCAACCTACCTATTTTAAAACCAGAAAAAATAACTCTACAGCATTGACCTATTACATTGGACTGTTTCAGAGCATCTGTGGTATGTGGTGCAACCACAGTGGGACAGTTATACCAGAACAAATCTATCCTGCGCAAATGTAGTTAAGAGAACAGCTTGCTAGCAACCCATAGACTGAAAAATATTCACAGGAAGTGATCATTGGACAACTTTTACTGCCCAACAGAGGCTTGGATTTTCAACTGACATGAGAGTTAACATTTCTAGTGACATTTGTAAATAAAGTAGTGAAAATTATTCTTTTTGTATTACCATCAGATATTTGAAACTACTGAAACTGTAATTTAAATTATGTTAATATTTAAATAATTGAATATTTCTTCTTAGTATGTTCCACCACAACAAAAATATTGGATATTAAAAAGTAGTATTCTAATGAATTTTCAACATAACTGCTCCCATAACTTTTCTATATATTAGAAAAACTTGTTAAACTATTATAGACATCAATGTACAAGTTTTGATACCTTTGTTTTCCTTGTACTAGGTCCACGAGTTATTATTTCCTTTCAGAATTTGAACCTATGCTTTGGTTATTTCCTAGATTATTCTTTCTATTGCTAAACTAAGAAAATATTTTCCCATTTTACAGATGATTTACATAGAGGCGTGGTTGAATAAAAGGTGGAATAGCAATTCACTGTGTTAAAGTGTCCTATAAATGTGAGGTTATTTCGCTAAATTCAAAGGCACATTAAAAAACTAGTAGAAAGACTTTTATATACTTTAAATTTCTTGTGTGAATTAATCATAATTATCAACCTTTTGAAAATTAAAGAAGTGTTGTAGACCTGATGTTACTGTAAATTACATGTTCATGTTAGAGATAAATTATCCAGTTATTATATTTATCCAGTTATTATTATTATATTAGATTCATGGAGATGTCAAAATTATGTACCATATCACACAAGCAAGTGTCTGATTACAGCAACTTCTTTCAGTGCAGAATAATGTAAGCAACTCCTCACATGGAAGAGCATTGCCCTCTTTTGCTCATCATTTGTTATCGGATTATGCCTAATATTATAACATCAGTGCTATAACAGAGCCAAATTTAACTTGACACACTGCAGTGCACGAATTATGTTGCACAGGAATGGAAGAAAACTATATCTCATAGAAGTAAATGTCCTTGTCCTTGACACAATGGGCAGTATTCTAAATGTGTTGAAAACTGGTTATCCTTTGTTAATAAAAGATAGGGGAGTAGATTTTCAAATATATTTAATTTATGCCTGAAGTATGCATATATAGTTGGTACTGATAAAGACACATTGATAAAATAATGGACACATGCTCAGAATTAGGCAGCAGGCCACAGGTGTTATTGAATTTTAGCATAGGAAAGAGATACTACCCACCCGTCACTGACATTCCCCTTTACCTAAAATTTAAGTGGTTCCATGCAGCCATTACAGGTTTCCTTACCATATAACCCATAACTCAGTTAGGGTATGTCTACACTTAGAAGATTAGTTTGAATTAACTGAATTCAAACTAATAATGATTAGTTTTAATTAAGTTAATTCAAATTAACATGACCACATTAGAAACCCTAATTCGAACTACCATGTCTGTGCACAGGGCTTGCTAGTTTCAATTAGGTAGGGGGCTCTACTGCATAGGGAAAATCAAGCCATGGCTAATTCAAACTAACAGTTAGTTCAAATTAACATGGCTACATTGGGTTAATTTGAACTAATGAGTTCAAATTAAATGTTACTTCAAAGGTAAAGCAGGTTTTTATAGCTTCAGAGTTAGCTTTCATCAGTTCGAACTAAGGCATTCTTGGTTTGAATTAATGAAGGGCAGTATGGCCATGCATTTATTTAATTCAAATTGATCCTCATCAGTTCAGATTAATTTGTAAGTGTAGACATATCTTCAGTGTCACCTCATTCTCATTCTTAGTTCCCAAGCCTAAGAGCGTATAGAAAAGAAGGGATCTCAGCCCTCAAGGGTCAGAAGCAGGAATGCTGCTGGCCTGGGAAAAGACCCGGGGCTTGGCACACTGTGACTTGGGGCTGGAGCCCTGTAAGCCTGGAAACAGCAATGTCCCTGGTCACAAGGTCTGACCTTGAGCCTTGAAGATCACTAAGTATCATCCTATCCCATGAGCCCCTGGCCTGTCACAAAATTCCAGGTCTTATACCACTGGGAACCTTTCCTTTTATTTTTTTAGCAGCCAGAAACACTAGGTTCCAGTAGTTACAAATGAGTATCTCTACCCAAGTACCTCCTTTAGGTAGTAAGCATATTCCTACTTAAACTATTGTGGCTTGAATATGCTACAAGGAAGACTAAAAACTCCCTAGTTCTCTGCCAAGAGGTCCCTGGAAAAAATTCCTTCCTGGCCCCCAAACAGTCAGTTGGCTATGAGCATCTATAAGGCCAGGTTTCCTTTTCTAACTCAGGGTTAGGAAGGTGGGACTGCTGGAACAGAACTGAAAGAGGTTCCACATGACCTGCACCTCAAATTAAAACCCAAGAGCTGGAGAATGCTGGCAATCATCAACACCACTGCCAGCTGACTAATGGATGCCAAAGACTTTTGGGGGCTGGGGAGGAGAAGCTACTTGTGTCCCTCAGTGAGTGTCCTCTCCCTTGCTGATGGGACTATCCCCTTCACTAAGAGCTCCATCAAGCTCCCCAACCTGTTGCATCAGCTGGATGACTTTTGAATATTTACAAGGGTATTTAATAACTAAACAGAAGTATGGATTTGCAGGTACATGATGGCCATGTTCACATGTAAACTCTTATTTCAAAATAAGTTATTTTGAAATAAAATCCTTATTTTGAAATAACTTAAATCATAATAAGCAATATTAAATTGAAATAAGGGAAAACCTCAAAGCGAAATAACATGTCTGGACACAGGACTTGCTATTTCACTTCATGAGAGGGGCAGCATGGGAGGTCTGGCAATATGGCCCCCTCGCTGGGCCATGCCCCCACCCAATATATAGAAAAGGAAGGCACCTTGGGAAGGAGAAGGGCAAAAGTGTTATTTCAAAATAACCATTATTTTGAAATAACATGTCCGAACAGTGTTGTTTCAAAACAATGCCTATTTCGCTTTTAGACTAGGTTTTACTGTTCTGAAACGACGAACATTATTTCAAAATGACGGGGTCACATCATTTCAAAATAAAGAAATGTTGTTCGGACATGACAACTTTTATTTCAAAACAGCAGTCGTCGTTTCGAAATAAAAGCCTTGAGTGGACATAGCCAAAGTGCACACAGAACTTAAGTAGATATGTCAAAATATGGCTCTCTGGAGGCCATTTATCCTCATGCAGCCCATCTGACTTCAACAGAGTTCTGTGTATGCTGTTCAGTGAATGATTTTTCTCATTAATCATGAATTTTTTCAAATGAAACCGGAATTCCAGAGTTTTTTGCCCAGGGATGGCTTATTTATAATCCTCAAACTCTGTCCAAGTTCTCCAGAAGAAAAAGGGCTTCATGCCATCTCCAACACCCTTTACAAACTTGCAGAAGCTGGCCTTTTTCCAGTACAAATTTTTGCCCTTTTACTGCATCAGAACATTTCAATGTACTGCCTGTATATCAAATTTTAACATTATAGAGCTAACGACGTAACCAGCTCCAACAATGTTATCAGTTAGCTAAGTCTGATTTTAGTGATTATAAAACCTAAGCAGATTCAGAGTTCATTGCTACTTTGAAAAGTATCCACCTGCAGCCTCAGAAGTCCCATTGCTCTTTTCTTACTGTTTCCCTTAACTTGGTGAGGTAAATTTGTCTGTGTTGAAAAAATGAGACCTGCACAAGGAAGGAATTTGGCCTAGTATGTCTCCACTGACTTTTCTGTTTAAGCCTCTTCTTGTTTTAATATCTTCTTTTACTAAGTGAAGGGCAACTTTCCCCAGTGAGTCTTAAACAGGTCTACCAGTGACTGCAAAACAGATTTTCCTGTGCTCAAGTAACCCCAGTACTTTCTGATGCCTAGGTCACTAGTTTAATTGCTAAAACACATTCCTGTCTACCTTCCTCTATTCTACACTGTCCACTGGGCTATGTGGTTTTTATGCATTTATGAATTTTTGCTAGGACATGCTTATGTATTTCAATTTTTCTGTATTTTTATCTTGTGTTTATATATTAAACTTAGTAAAATGGTAATGTCAACAAATAAGGAGAGTTACTATTGGGTTAGAAGTGGGAATGAAAAAGGGACATCTAAGTAATACAAATATGCTTCATTTTTTTGACTCCTCACACAGTCTATGAAGTTAAGTGTATGCATAAATCATTGCAGGATCAGGAGCTAAATGCTGTAATTCTCTTCTGCCTTTTTTATCATTATTGTGCAGTTCTTTCTGGAATGAGTGCCAGAGTTAAGGAGCCTCTGAAGAGAATGTCTTGCCTTCACTCCTTCAACATTGAAAGGACTATCAGCACAGTTGCTTTAAGTGACCTCAGTTATGGGGTTGGTCCATCGGATGGAGGCACCTGTCATAGCAAAATCCTAGACTGTTCAGGGTTTTATAAGTTAAAACTAATCATAACTGAAGACACATACAGATACACACATAATCTAGTATACAAAGCATTGTGGTAATTAATGAACCCAAATTACATTGCTAAATATGTGAATGTCAAGTTCTTTACTAAATGGTATTTCTGAGAATATTTGGTTTGTGCCACAAAGAGCATGTTGAAGTGGTACAACTTGGACAGTAGAAGTTACCTTGACAAAATGTATCTCAGAAAAATTTCCTAGCCATGTGCAAACAGAAAATATGTTTCTAGGCACCATTATTACTGGGATTCTAGGAAGAGTACAAAGGAACCCTTAAATTAAAAACTTCTTTCACAAAATATGGGCAAATTCCCTCAGTACAGGATACAGATAGGGCTCATTCAGATCTCCTGATCGTATCATTGACATCACCTCTGTCTTGTGTGGACATCTCTCATTAATCTTCAGTATAGACTGCATTGTCAAGTTCTCAAGACAAAGTTCACCCCCAATTCTCTATTAGCAGATTTACATAAGAAAATAAGACTGTCTCTACTGGGTCTTGGGACAGTGGCCAAAGCCAGATTCTTCTAGGAATGAACTGGAATTCCTGCTCATTGCAGTAAGCATTCATTCATGTGTGAACCCATTGTCTTTAATGGGGCTATTTGCATGTTCATCCACATAATTAAGGGGTGCACAAACTCTCCTTTGGTTGTAACTATGAAGTCATTGTATAAAATGCCATTGGAACAAGTACAGCTTCCTCTTCCTGTTGCATTTTGTTATTTTACCACTGTGATTCTTTGTATGCAGGTGGAAGAGTTAAACTTATATTAGTTAGTTAAACCTAGATTAGTTTAACTAAATATATTAGTTAAAAAAAGCTCTGCAAAGACCAAAATTAACCCACATCTTATATATGACTTCTTGATTTCAAGAATCCATTAGCTGAGAGATAGCCCCACAGTTACTATCACCTCTCTGAATGATACAGGTTAGATATATCAGACAATATCAAGTTTTCAGCAAAAACTTTATGGCTATTAGTAAACAGTTGGATATAATTCAAATATTAATGGTTTTAGGTGATAAAAATTTTGAGATCTCTCATCTTAAACTTCAAAAAGCTGAGAGGAAAACTGAAACTGAAAGGACAATGAAGGCTGGGGATAACATTACTAATACCGAATGCTAGCAGCAGCAATGTATTATGAGACTGAATGGGTGGCCAATAAAAATCAGCTTGACTTAAGGAAATGACAGTTACAGATGTTGATGGCAGTGACAGAAGAAACTGAAATTTTATATCCAACAAATGTTATAAAGGCGCTGCAGCGGGATATGTTTACAATGTGTCAAACAAAGCCCGTGGGAAGGAAGATAAGACTTCTCTCAAAGATATTATAAACCAAATAAACCACCATACTTTAATTTTCAGTACAAATAAAATCTATTTAAATATTTGAATCTGTTCTGAAAAATGAAAAACTGTTATAGAGTTCATTTTACAACTATTCTCTGCCTCTGTAATTCTTCCCCATAGATTTATTTTATTTGCTTCTTATCTTTTAGTTGGTGATACGGACACCTCTGAAAATGCATAAATAATAAATAAGGGCCATTGCTTCACTGTATTTATCTGTTGATAACTGCTGCTTATTCATCTGCCTGTTGAAATGAATAAAAAGCAAAATGTATTTGATTTCTTTACCTGTTTAGAAATACAAACTTTAGCTATACAATCATCTGTCATTTGAAAATGTTAGATTTTAGAATGTTTATCATTTTCCAAACTTCTAGGAACAATATAAAAATTCTACGCAGGGTCTGACATAAAGGAACAATCTGATATGAGGCACAGTCACCACCACACCCACCCAACTACTTCCCTTCTTTCTCTTGGTGGCCAGCACCCTTTCTTGCCTATCACTCAAGTTTGTGACCTATGTTACCTTGCCTGGGACCTCTCTCTATGTCTTCATAGTCAGGCTTTGTCTAAATCTTGCCATTTTTTTCTACAAAATATATCTAAGATACATGTATATGTCTATATATCAGGCGTGGCCAAACTGCAGCTCATGAGCCTCATGAGACTCTTCAAAGAAACACTGTGGCTCATGGAAGCGCACGGCAGGGAAGCAGCAGTATGGTTGGGGACTACAGAGAAGCCATGACATGGTAAGAGCTGGCAGGGAAGCGGCAGCATGTTTGGGCCAGCAGGGAAGCACAGAATAGTTGGGCTGGCAGGGAAGGGCAGCATGGTCAGAGCCAGCAGGGAAGCGACTGTATGGTCAGAACTGGCAGGTAAGCGACAGCATGGTCGAGGACTGCAGGGAAGCCGTGGCATGATCCGAGATGCGGGGAAAGCGTGGCAAGGTCAGAGCTGGCAGGGAAGCTGCGGCATGGTCAGAGTCTGGGACTGGGGTGGGGCAGAAGTGCGGTGTGATTGGGGAGAATAGAGAAGCAGCAGCAAGGTAAGAGATGGCAGGGAAGCAGCAATGGGATTGGGCGGGGGGGAGTGTGGCATGGTTGGGGAAACCACAGCATGTTTACATTTTCTTATAGGCCCGCAGTTTACTCCTTGTTAAAATAAAATTGTGTTTTACAAGTTCTAAACATGACATGTAATACTAAGAAGCGAAAATACAAAAGAGAAAAGTTTAAAACTGAATGGAGATTACTTTAAATTTTTGGCACAACTTACTGCTGTGAAGCATTGTAGTCCACAGTGAAATTTGTGAAATTGGAACATTGTGCAATACTTAGACATCAGCACCTGAGAGCGCTTTTACATACTTCACTGACAATTTACTGCCCACATTTTTAAAAACTTGCGACTAGCCTGTGGTGTTCTACATCCAGCAACAGGTAAGCTTTTATTGTCTAGGCCTAGTTTTCATGGTAAACTTAAGTAATTATTAGAATCTGACAGTAGTGGGATCAATATTTGCCCTGGTTTTAAGATAAAATTAAAGTGCACAATGAATTTTAAGTTTAGTAATTTTGGGGGGTTAAGTAAAAGTATGTGGTTATATGCCTCAGTCCAGCTCTCAAAGTTTGGCCACCCCTGTATGCATATGTGTCTTTCCAATCCATTCATAGAACTAAAACTCCCATCCAACTTCTTGCCATCCTGCATCTTGGTTACTGCAACATCCTTTTCCCTGGTCTTGACAAATACAATCTTGCATTAGTCATACCTATTCAAGATGCTTCTGCAAAGCTCATTTTCCTAGCCTGTCCTTTTGTTAAAGTCATCTCATCTCTCCACTGGCTCTCCACTCTCTCCCTCATCAAATACAAACTACTTGTCTTAACTTTCAAGGTCTTTTATGCCCTACCCCGATATACTTGTCGCCTCACATTCATTATCAAAATGTCAACTCCCACATCTCATTGACCCATGATGCCAGCGTCTATCATACCATTTGTTAAGTTTTCAAACAAGCACTTTCATGCTTTCTCCCATGCCGCCCCTCAGACTCGGAAGGAGCTGCCCACAGAGATACATAAAGCTATATGATTATCATTCTTCAGACTCTCCTTTGTACCCGCCTTTTCCGTAACACCTACATAAATATTTTAAGATCACTGGCCATCATGCTGCCCAATATTGTTTCATTGTTTCTTTGTATTCCCTGAGATATCTGTATCTGTCTGTTATATCTTGCTTTATAATTAGATTGTGAATTCTTTGGTGACAGAGGCCATTTTTATGTTCTATGTCCAGAAGGACAGATGTTTTTGTGTTCTGTTCCAGTGGAACTATTTTTGTGTTTTGTGTTTGTACAGTGCCTCCCATGATGGGGTCTTAAATTTATGCGTCTTAGGAACTGACATAGTCATAATAAAAAGGAAGTGGGAACAAAACAGATCCCATTGACTTCTAATAGGATTAAATTTTCTTATCCTGAAGTATGCATTTCACATCTCAGACTGAACAAAGAGTGGCTGACTATTGATAAATAATAGAATCATAGACTAGAATCATAGAAACTGGAAGGGACCATGAGAAGTCATTGAGTCCAGTCCCCTGCACTCATGGCAAGACCAAATACCATCTCTAAACTATCCCTGACAGATGTTTGTCTAATCTGCTCTTAAAAATTTCCAATGATAGAGATTCAGTAACCTCCCTAGGCAACTTATTCCAGTTGTTAATCACCCTGACAGTTAGGATTTTTTTTTTCCTAATGTCCAACCTAAACCTCCCCTGCTGTAATTTAAGCCCATTGTTTCTTGTCCTATCAATACATCTAAAAATATCAGCTAGTGAAACCACTGTTTACATAGGACCATGATTTACCTGTCATCTAGGCTTGTTGTCTGAAACAAGTGAAGATGAAAATCTTCACAGAAATCATTGCCTAATTAATTATGCTTTTTAAAAAATATTGCTTCATTATCTCAGACAATTTACAAACAAACTAATTAATCTTTCTAAAATAACCCTCTAGTTAATCAAGTCTTTTATAGTTTCATTAGCTCTATGGCCAAGCAAGTCCAAACAATCATATTTAATTCCTCACATATTGATTTATAAAAGGATAGTTTATTGCTGCTTGCTTATTAACAGTTACAAGCAAGACTCCTGCAGGAGGTTAGCTGCTTTTTAAAATTAAACCACATAATGAGAACAAAAAATAACCCACATTCTTGCATAGTGAAATGTGGTATATTAGAAGGCTACTAAAACTTTATTACCTCAGGAACACAAAAAACAGTGGCTGATTTAGCTGCTTTCTTCCTCTACGCTTTCCCACTCCATAATTTGGCTACACCAAGATGTGGTTCCTAATATAATTTTTTATTTCTTGTTTATATTCTGTTATTTTAAGAAGAATAATTTTGAATTACAGTTATTTATTAACAGTCACTTTTAGTTTTACAACAATCCACAATAGTTTTACAATACAAATAAAGAGGAGTTTTAATCCATTAGAGTAGAAAACTTGGTAAATGACATATCCAACTACAAAAAAACCCCCAAAAACCTAGATTTGGAACAAAATCGTCTAATCCAATTCAACCTTTCCATCCCTCAGTTGGCTCAGGGTTACCTGCTGGGGTCAAGTTGCAGTTCCAATTCCCAAGAGACAGTGGCCCATAGTGTAGAAATTTTGTTAAAAAACAGTAAATCTCGTCAGACTTCAACAGTATTAAACAACAACAGTTCCATTTAAGCCCATGGATCTACCATGAAGTGGTAATTTCAGAACTAGTGTCAGCTGAAGCAGCAAAAATACTATTCAGGGAGGCAATTTTTTTGGGGAACACCCTGGAAAGATAGATATTTCCTCACCATCTGTTTTCTGACCTGCAATATTGCCAGGGCTTTAACATCAAGTTATTCCCTCCTGCTTTTTCTTTCTGAGGTACTGTGAATCCACAGTTCTAGGTAGAGGACAAGACTTAGCAAAGCCATGGGCTATGTCTACATTGGGAGGCTAATTTAAGTTGACTTAACAAGGTCTTCTTTAAGTCGACTTAAAGTCAACCTTGTTAACTCAGCTGAGGAGTATGTCTACACTAATAAACACACCCTGATCCGGGCTTGGGCTCGGGCCCCACCCTCTGTCCTGCCCCAGGGTATGATCTGGCTCTTGCCACTGCTGGCATGTGGCTTGGCACCAGAACCAGCTCCTGAGCCGCTTGCTGCAATTGACTAGGGGCTCAGAACCAGCTCCCGTCACCTGTGGCAAGCAGCTGGGAGCCAGATCCGGCTCCCAGCCCCCTGCTGCAAGTGGAAAGGGGCTGTGAGCCAGCTCCTTCCACCAGTGGCAAGTGGTGTGAAGTCAGATCTGGCCCTGAGTTGCTTGCTGGAAGCATAATATGGGAGAAAGCCAAGTGACCCAGCCTGGTCAATTTCACAGGCTACTCCTCAGGGGCAGCTTAGGAGTAGCCTGTGAAATTGACCAGGCTGCGGAGCCAGCTGGTGGAAGTAGCAAGCAGCTAAGGGCCAGATTGGGCTCCAGTCTGCTTGCAGCAAGGAACTCGGGGCTGGATCAGACACCCAGCACCTTGCCACCAGTGGCAAGAGCTGGCTTCCAGCTGCTGCCATCTGTGGCAAGGGGCTGGGAGCTGGATCCAGCTCTCAGCCACTTCCTGATGGTGGCTGGGTCTGGATTGGGCCTCTAAGCCTGACCAAGACTCTGGGTGGGGCAGAAGGCAAAGCATGGGCTCCTTCCTGCCCTCAAAAGTCAATGCAATGCTTAAGTTGACTTTCAAGGTATGGATTATTATAAATTCTGAATGGGGCCCAGGGTATACCTTAGGTTGGTTAAGCCAGGTTAAGTCAACTTAAAGCTCCAGTGTAAACATACCCATGGAGATTGTCCAGAATCCCAAGTGGTTCATAGAGTACAGTTCCTCAGAAGGCTTCCTGTAAAACTTATACAGGAAAGCATACGAGAATGGGACAGTAGCAGAAAAAAACAAAACTCGAGGTCTATTCCTATGAGAATCACTCTTAGCATTTGTTTCAATGGAACAATTCTTGGTAGCCTAGATTAGATTACTTCCCTCTTTCTTTTCCCTTTTTTGGGCTTTTTTAGTAGGTACTAAAGGTAGAAAAGAAGGAAGTGATATTTATTGCAATGGGGAATTATAAAATTATATGCATAGCCCAAAAAACTCAGATAAAACATTTTAAATGACCTGCATTGGGGCAGAGGAGATATTTGAATGAGGGAAAATGCAGGAGTTGAAATATGGTCCTTAATCATAGTATAGTTGTGACATTCTCCAGCATGCAGCCTGGACTGATGTGTTCCCTTAATTCTTCAGCCTGCTTTATTGTTGAACAGAAAACTACTCTAGGCTCTGCTCACACACAGCTGCCAGCATGCAAAATCACTCGCAACCGAATACATGAATGCTGTGCCCTGCCATCCATGAATTACATAATGACATTTGCATACCTCTCAGTCCCAGTCTTGCCTCCTCCCAGCAGAATTGCGCACCTTGAACTGCTCAGTAGCCCACTATACCATACAAACTCAACTAGTCCACCATCCCAACAATGGATAATAAATATGCATCAGACCTGTTGACATAAGTAGAGTTTTCCCAAGAACCTGAATCAAAAACAATGGTTCAAGTAGAGCAATATAACAAGTTTATTAACTAGAGAAAGATAGATTTTAAGAGTGTATAAGTGATGTGACATAATTCAGAATTGGTTATGAAAGAAATAAAAAGGTAAAAATGCAGCACATTCCAAAATTTTAGCAAGCCAAACAGGATTCAAAGCACCGCCCCCCCCCCCAGTTTAGAGGCTGGATTTCTTTTCAGCCTGGGACTACTCCCCTTACTTCAGAGTTCTTCAGGTATTCACAGATAGTAAGAACAGAAATAAGGCAGAGAGGAGAGGTAGCTAAGGGCATTTTCTCATCCTTCTTATACTCCCATCCTTTGACTTGGAAAAGCCCTTGCTAGATCATGGGGTTTGGGCAGTTCCACTGCATATGTGAGCTCTAACTTCTCCTTCGGGTGAATTATAAATTACTTGCTTATTCCTCCTCCCCTAATGATTGATGCTTAAATAAGTAATAGACCACTTGATTTTGTTGACACCTGTCTGATGTTGTGAATATACCATTGTCTTTGAAAAACTAGTTTGTGCGCGTTACCCAGAAGTACGACATATTTCAGTAACAATCGTATAACAAAATCTCATAATTTTACATAGTGTTGTTATACATATCTTAAAAAGATAAAGTTCTGTGGATTATCAGTTTTCAAATAACACCTCACAAGTCATACTTTGTACAAAACATATACCTAAATAAAGGTGTGAATATGGGGTACAGGGTATCACACTGGGTACATGGGGATCACGTTACTGTAACAGAGTAAAAGAAAACAGCAAAAACCGTTGTAGTTTGTATTCTCTTTCTGCCATTTGTTCCAATGTATCACTAAAGCATGATCACTAGACCTGGTAAAAACAGATGTTCAGTCTCTTGTGAGTATTAGATAGTGAGATCACTGTAGCTGTGTCCATAATGGTCTTTCTTTGGACAGCAATGTACAGTACACTCTAAAAATAGTCAAAGAGGATTACAGTTATAGGGCTAAATTCTGTGTTGAGTTATTCACTGCAACCACATTGATTTAAGTGGCATTAAGAAGTAAGGGTTAATCATTACAGTAGCTGGTCCTCATTTATATTTATAACTGTTTATAAGGATTACCATATAATTTTGGACTATGAAGAAACTGTATGTTTAAAATTTCCCTCTAGACGGCTGCTGTGGTAAAAAGGACAGAATTACTTCACACTAATTCTGAGAGGTGACAGCAAAATACAGTGTCAGAATGCCACCTCACTCCTAATGCCAGTTCTCGGTATATATATATTCTAGGGTGGATTTTATTGTTAATTTTTGTTCTCTTTTCCCCATACATCTTTCCTTTGTTAACTAGAGGGAAATATTCTTCTGTACTGACTTTAATTGCCTTAAGGGAAACATATATTCCCCTTTTATATTCTAGTTTTATAAAAGTTATGGGTCCTGTGCGAAATTCTGGCCCTACTGAAGGAATTGGCAAAACTCCCAAAGGCTTCATGGGCCCAGAATTAAGCCATTGATTTTTTTTTTTAATATCTTCTCCACTACCTGCAAAGAGCTAAAATTGGCATGGAGAAAGAGAAAGAGGAATTACAGTAGTTCCTCAATGTTATGGACTTATGAACTGACTGGTCAATGATATACCTCATTACAAACAGGAAGTATGTAGTCAAGCGGCAGAAACCAAAATAAAAAAGTAAATACAGTACAGGGCTGTGTGACATGCAAACTACTAAAAGGAATGTTTAGAAAAAAGATTTGACAAGATAAGGGAATTTTCTGTTCTTGTTTCCGCTAAATTAAGATAGTTAAAAGCACCATTTTTCTTCTGCATGGTAGTGTTTCAAAGCTGCATTAAGTCCATGTTCACTTGTTAACTTTTGAAAGAACAACCATAATGTTTTGTTCAGAGTTATAAATATTTCAGTTACGAACAACCTCAGTTCCTGAGGTGTTCATTAACTCTGAGATTCTACTGTAAGTAAAAGTGTAATTCTACCAATACTGTCAGAACATCAAAATACACCACTAGCATAAGGAGTTCAGTTTCCCATTTTTCTGTTGTGATATTCACTAACAATTACCAGGATAGCAGAAGATTAATTTGCTGCACACTGGTCCACTTCTGATATTGTACATTAGTCATATTGTACTATGTCTTAATAAAAGACACCTTTTTCCTGCTCTACAAAATCTATGATATTAACTCAATTTTTCAGAGTTTCATTCAGCTCATATGCTACAAACAAAGGAAACAAAACAAATTCTGGAAATATGTGAGACAGAATGAAATAATGAATAACAATGAGAATATTGAAGGCATAATGGAATGCTAAAAACAATGTTTTTTGATAGAGCAGGAAGGAAACTGAATTATTTCTTCAGAAATTTTCAGTTTAAAAACAAAAAATTTTCATTTACATTTTCTACAGACATGTTTTACTTGTCATGGAAAACTTGATATTTTTCATCATAAAACTGTAGTTGAAGTCTTGCATAGCTTAAGTACATTTTGTGAATTGATACTTGTAAGTGCTGAGAACCTTTTCTCAGCATCCTTAAACCTCATCTTCTTCATGTCTACTACCCTTATATAAGTTTTGCTGTGGTCTTAAATGGAAGCAGGATAATGCCTTTCAATGAGAGTGAGAATGTGTAATATCTAAGAGGAATAACTCCTGAGTCGCTATCAGTCCCTTTCTGTTTCTGCCCTAAAGGTTTAATGATAAAAGTCTAATGATATTAAAGAATTTCATAGTCCTTTATTGCACAATAGCTTAATCCCTTAAATAATTAAATAGAGCAAGGGAATGGTCAAGATTGTTAAATGGAACACTTATGTGGACCACACTATTGGAAAAGGATTTTATAATAGGAAAGAAAAATCTCAATTTGCAGATCTACAAGGTCTTGGACCTCAGGAACTGCACAAAATTCAGCTGTACCAAATGTGATTACTATTCCTAGATAGAAAGTAAATCATAAAAAAATTGGTGTATGATAACAGTATGAATCCAGTAGAAAATGGGACCTATAAACAACAGCATCCTACTGTGCAGAAGGCAACTCGGGGAGGAAATGAAATAAACACAGTCTGCTGTAAACGAATCAAGCACAGATGGTTTTGTGAGCACTCAGCATGAATGAACCTGATCAGAAGCGAAGGGTTTGAGCCTGACTAGTCATTAAAAAGCGAGTGAAAGAAATGATATGGCTCAGGGCACGGTATGTTCTCTGGGATAGCACAACTTTTTAATGGGGCAACACCATGCTGGGTAGTCTGGATAATTTTGTCAGAACATCAGCTTTCTGGTTCAGACTGGGACCTATGTCTTGTGACCAAGTATACGGACAAAGGAAACTGTGTCAGAAAACATCACACACAACACTAACTGAGAGACACTGGGAACAAGTCTCTTTGTCCACAGACTTGCTTGTCCATTAATGTCCCCCCCTCCCCTTTAGTAGAAAGGAAAATGGTCAAGTGCTGCCCATTGATCAACTAACAGTTAAGCAACAGGATATCGGAGACAATGCTTTACAGGCAGTGAAAACACCATGGGGGTGCTATACAACAGATGTTGTTTTTGCATCACCTGATACATACTCTGAACCTAATATTTATGGATCTTCAAATGATGGAAGTGTTTCTGTAAAACAAACAAGGAGTTCTGTGGCACCTTTAAAGACTAACACATTTGTTTATCACATGCACTTTCATGGGAGAAAATCCCACTTTGTCAGACACTTTGAAGATGGGAAACTTACAGAATGGAATGAAAATAAATGCAGGGAAGTATAAGTCATAGTAGGATCAGGTCAGACTATGACAGCAAATCAAAACAGTTGTTAAGACTCAAACACTGGAAAACAGCATACAGAGGAAGGTCAGGTTAAATCAACCACTGCAGTGAGAAGAAAATTATAATCCCTATTTAGCCATGAGCAACAGTATCAAATCTTCATATGAATTCTAGTTCTGCAGTTTCTCTTCGAAGCTTTGATTTGTTTGTTCGAACACAAAAGTGTTAACAAATCATAAGGAGTGAGAAGGAGCTTGAAGTGTTCCCCTTTTCATTTTTGAATATTGTAATTTCTTATGTCTGACTTGTGCCCATTTATTCTTTTGCGCAGAGACTGTCCTGTATGTCCAAAATATAAGATAGTGGTGGGGATTGTGGAGGAAATTTTAAGGGTGTTCGGTCAGCAGAGGCCACACTTAGTAAAAGAGAAAAAGTTTATTAGAAAACTATATGCAGCTGCAGACCCTGGGACCAAAGCAAGGCCTCAGAGCCCCTAACAAAAGGTGGAGTTACCTTATATAGGTAATACATTTCCATAAGACATTCATGCATATATCACATAGTGTGACTTGGCTTCTCTCCAATCCCACAACATTTTGTACTATTTTTCCATGATGGGAAGATGCTCTTCTTTCCTTATATGGGGGTCTGCTACCTGGCTGTTTTCCTAAGTTTCATTTCCTGTTTTTGTCTCTTTCTCATCCTAATTCACTCCACTCCCCGGCCCAGCATAGTATGTGACTCCTTGCTCTAGCTGAAACGGAGTCTGCTATCACAAAATGCAGTTAGCCGGTTGCTATACTTAGTTTCTTCCACAGGATTTCTGGCACGTGATGGCATAAATCACACTGGTGGATGAGCAGGTGAATGAGCCCTTGATGGTGTAGCTGGCTTGATTAAGTCTTGTGATGATGTCTTTTGTGCAGATATGTGAGCAAAGTTGGCAGTGTGGTTTGTTGCAGGGGATATGCGCCTGCTTTAAAGTTTTTGTTTTTTGGTCTGTAGTTACTGGTGAGTATCTGCTTAAGGTGGGAGTGGGGCTGTCTGTAAGCAAGGAGAGGTCTGTCTCCCAAGGCTTCACAGAGTGAGGGATCATGTTGTAGAATAGACTGTAGGTCCTTGATGATATGCTGTAGAGGTCTGACCTGAACTTTGCTGTACCCTGTACCTGCCCTCTGTGTTTGACTTCATCCATTCAGCAAAGCATTTCTGTATGCAAAATAAAGATACTTAAGTGAGACTCTGAAGTCAGACTGCATTTTTGGGAAGCTGAGTGTTGAGGTCATAGAAGGAATCCCAATATTGTTAAACAAAAGTGGGACCTGAAATCAATTAATCAAAACTGGTGTGTCAGAAATTAAGCCTAATTGGTGAATAAAATAGTGAAGGAAGGGTAATTTCAAATTATCACTCCCTTTTGGGGCTTGTCATGGGGTATGCCCCTCTAGTGCCCCCAGGTGGAGAAATACGAAGCAGGTAGGGTACCCTCGTGACACTTTTTAATCTATTGCACCAGGGTAGTTCTGTCTAGCAGTTGGGTCCAAGCAAATCCGTAGCTTCAGGGCAGTGTTGCCTAGCAGCTAGAGTCAATAGAATAATCTATGATGGGGAACAATCCCCAGGTAGGGGGGACTCAGGCCCACCCACTCCACTGAGCCCCAGCCCAAGGCCCAAGGGGTGCCAGGGGTATGGTCCCAAGTCAGCAGGGATCCAGACCGAAACACACTGGGTTTTCACTGTACCCTAAATTCACCCTCTGGGCCCCCAGGCTACTTCCTACCTGGGCTGAGCAAAGTCCTTCTTAAGCACTGGGCCGTGGCTTTCTCTGTCCTGGGAGAGCTGTTGTCAGCTTTCTTACAGGCCCTGGGTTTTAGCCACAAGACACTCCTTACAGGGTAACCACCTGTAGAATCTCCTCTGGCCACTGAGTCTCCCTCAGGTCGGGGCTGATGCAGGTCTGGTGCAGGAGCTCCCAGCAGAATCCTTCCTCTCTGCTAGCCAGCCCAGACTAAACTGAGTTGCTTCCTTTTATACTGGGGCAGCAGTCTGAGCATGCCCAGCAGATTCTAGGGGGCAGGGCTTCCACCGCCCATAGTGGGTGCTGGGCTTTTAAAGTGCAGGGTGGGGCTACCCTGTCACAGCACCCTTAAAAACAATGTTTTGGGAGGACAAATGGTGAACAAGAATGCAATATACAAATATAACAAATGCTGACTAAAAAAATGAGAAGGAACCATCTTACCAGCATGGCTGACATCCTTACCATCTCCTGTGGTCCTTTGTAATACCATTTGGTCTTTATCATTCCTAATCACAAGAGATGTCTTAACTTTTTCAACAGCAGCTCCAGCCACTCAAAACTCCAAAAAGACAGTATTATCATCTATTTTTTTTTGTTTGTTTCTTTGTTTTTCTGGTCCTCCCACCCCATTCTAAAGGCATTGTGCTATAGGGAAAGGCAGAAAGAGATTGTATTGAAATGAAAGTTTATTTAATATGATGCATTTTAAATGCTTTAAATGGGTTTCTTTCTTTTCTGTACCTTTAATAAAAGGTCTAAAAGATTACAATGGTTTGTTTGCCATAGTAAACAAACTGAAGTTTCTGTCTAACAAACCTTATCTAAAACTGTTTCATATTGGATTACAAAAGAGTCATATTAACACTTCTGACCCATTTATTCCACCTAAATTAATACATCAGTGCTTCTGTACCTTTCAGGATCAGATCCAGAAAATTATAGGAATGATGATCAATTTCTTAAATGACCTGTGAATATAATAGTCCAAGACTCCTTAAACTTAAAGAAATTATTACAGAATGTATAGCCTTCATAGATCCAGCAGCACTCTGGAGGGAGCACAGAATCCTTTCTCCTTCCAGCCTTACCTCTTCTCCCATCCCTCTCAAGCCCACTAAAGATGCAGTTGTGTTCCTCAGGACAAAAATTTTGCCCACTGCTTTTATAGCAGGAAATTCGTCTGAGCGTTTTTTGTTTGTTTGTTTTTAAATCTCAATCCAATATTTGGTATGATAAAAAGTAAACTTTAGTTATATATATAATCTTGAATGGTCCTTCAAATATCCCAAAGTATTAAACTAAGAAAAACAAAATATTAAATAGTACATTGGTTAACTAAAGATTAATTTATTGTGTAAGAAATCACTGAGGGTGAGATTCCACCTAACTCTTACATAGGTTTAAGGGCAGTACTTTGACCCACCCTTATGTGGTCCATATAATAAGAGATAGGCAGAACAGCAGTCTACAAAAGAAAGTGAATGAATCCATTCATCAGCCACCCACTGTATTGAAGACAGGAGACTACACCCCAAACAGAGGTGCATCAATGAGGCAGTCAGGCATTTATAGGCAATCTAAGAATTCATTAATACTGAGTCAGGGACATTGCTGAAAGGAGTTCAATGCCCAGTTCAGTGGCTTTCAATTGGATGCGAGTGTCAAACTCCTCTGGACACCTTTGAAATTCCAAGTCTGAGCCCTTGTTTCATATCTCTGAAAAGGAAAGTAAGGACCAAGTAAACAGAACAAATATGGAAAGTAAGGACCAAGCAACAGAACAACTATGGAATGTCTAATTTATTGTGGCAACACAACATTCACTTCCTGCATAGTGCTGCAAAGTGCAGTCTGCACTGATTGAGCCCCACCATAAAGAACAGGCGATAGATATAATCAATGATCCAGTACTTGGGCAAACAAGGAAAGGGATCTGAGTGCTAGCAGGAGAAATACCTTTAACTGCCAGGTAAGTCACATGGCATAGCAGGGGTCAATATCCACTAACTGCAGTGGATATGGAGTTGTAAAGGCTCATGAGCACTTCACAGTTTTCTTAGCTATTTATACTCCTAAGAACAAGGATGGGTATGCAAAAGGAAGCACTTGCTCTGTGTTTTAAAAGTCTTTCTTCATTCTGATCCTCCCCAGTGCCCAGGAGGCACAGCTGCTGGGACACTGAGATTCCTTGCCTTCCCAGCATGGCTCAGCCTCTTAGGAGCTTTAATTGAGAGCTTAATGGGGAATGCATAATCTTCTATTTACTTCCTACAACTGAGTTACTAATTAAACTATTATGTCAGATGTGTAACAATAACTCTTGTTATTATGGTGTGCACAACAGTTGATTTAGATAGATTTTCCCATAATTGGCAGGAATGTATTCTTATATGTCAGTTCTGCATAAAGTTCTAGTAAATAGTTTTCCTTCAGATATTTTCTTAATCATCTGAAATATTATTGAGCACTTTTCAAAATTAAAATATGCTTGGAACCATGCACTTAAACAAATTAATGAGTTACCTTATCATTTAGAATATGGATATATAGAAATGCATTTCACAAAGTCAAAAGCAGATCAGTGTCTTTATGGTCCTTGAGGTTGAACACTGGAGGCAGCAATAGCTGAGAAAACAAGAGGGGGCAGACATCAAATGATAAAATATAATTAAACTGTGGCGACCTGAAAATCTTGATTTGTTTGTGTGACATGGCATCTTGTTATGGCCAGATCATTTAAAAATGGAAAATTTAATGTACTGTAGGACCAGAGGGTGGACAATATTTATATATAAAGGGTTTTTTTTCAATAGTTTTAATTCATACAAATAGAAAAGAGACTCTTTAATCCATGTTACATTTTTAATTCAAATTGTTTTTATTATCTTAAATATGCTTTTATTGCCAGTCTCACTGATGATAATGAAAACATTCTTAGACAAGCATATGAAAGCTGGTAGATGGCTTTGTAGTAGCATTACATAAAAGTTTGTCTCATTATTTAAAGCTGGCTCAATAGTGTATTTATTTTTACTTTAAAGTGTGAAGAAGAAAGGCCAAGACACAAAATGAGATTAAACTAAATAGAAACATAAAGGGTAATAAGGAAACATTCTACAAATACATTAGAAGAAGAAAAAAAAAGACCAAGGACAATGGAGGCCTGTTACTCAATGAGGGAGGGAGGGAAGGGAATAACAGGAAATGTGGAAATGGCAGAAGTGCTAAATGGTTGTTTTTTCTTTCATTTTTCAACAAAAAAAAAAAGAGAGTGGCAATAGGATGTCTAAATATAGTGAATGTCACTGGAAAATAGGTAGAATCTGTGGCTAAAACACGGAAAGAAAAAACTAATAAGACAAGTTACAGGTCTTCAAATAACCAGGCCTTAACGAAATACATCTTAGAACAGTCTAGCAGCAGAGGAGACATCTGAGCCATTAGTAAATGTCTTTGGCTATGTCCACACATAGATCATTATTTCGAAATAACCCATTTCAAAATGAGTTATTTCAAAATAAAATCCTTATTTCGAAATAAGTTAATTCAAATTAACAGTTTGTTAATTTGAATTAAGTGAAAGCCTGCTTTCGAAATAGCCATTGTTTCAAAATGGTTATTTCGAAACAAGGCCATTCGGATATGTTGTTTCAAAACAGTTGTTTCAAAACAATGGTGTTGTTTCAAAACAACATGCCTGAACACCATTGTTTCAAAACAACCATTTCAAAACAACAGCTATTTTGATTAGATGCCAGGTTTAACAGTTTCAAAATAATGGCCGTTATTTCGAAACAACGGGTCCCGTTTTTTCGACATAATGGTGCGTTGTGTGGACATGCCACTTCTTGTTTCGAAACAATGTCTGTTGTTTCAAAATAAGAAGCCTGTGTGGACATACCCTTTGAAAACTCATGGAAGTTGGAAAAGATTTCAGAGGACTGAAATAAGGCAAATATAGTGCCAATCTATAAAAAAAGAGAATAAGGGCAACTTGGGAAATTATAGTACCAAGAAATATAATGAAGCAAAATACTTTCAGAACCCAGAAATATAATGGAGCAAATAATCAAGCAATCAATTTGCAAACACCTAGAAGATGCTCAGGTGATAAGTAGCAGTCAACATGGATTTGACAAGAACAAATCTCATTAAACCAACTTAATTACCTTCTTTAACACAGTAATATGCCTTGCAAATGCAAGAAATGCAGTAGGTGTGGTACATACTGACTTCAGTAAAGCTTTTGATTCTGCCTCATATGGCTTTCTCCTAAACAAACTATGGAAATATCCCTTAGACAGAGCTGCTACAAAGAGGGTGCAGACTGGAGAAATTGTCTGAAGTCAGTACGATGAAATTCAATATGAACAATTGAAAAATACTCCTCCCAGCCCTAGTCTATACTTGCCACCCTTTTCAGCAGTGGTTGATGGGAGATATGCAAGGTTTGTAAAATATCTTGCCTGTCTCCTGATGACTTACTAAGTGCTCTTTATACACTTTGCTAAGCCTTCTGATTGGCTTACCACAAATCCAGTTCCTGGATTGGAGCTGCTATGGCAATTTCCCAACTGATCATGTGTCTCTACACAGACTGCTCGATTGAACCTGGAAGATCATGCTGACAGCAGTAATTTTGCCACCATCAGTATACACTTACCCTCAGAAAGGATCAACCAGTTACCCAAATAGAAAAAAGGAAATGACTTCCTATGAATAAGTACTGTTGAAAGGGCTCTGAGGGTCTTAGTAACTAAATACGAGTCAACACTATAGCATTGTTGCAAAAGAAGTAAACGTCACTCTGGGATACGTTAGTAAGAGTATTGTAAGCAAGACATGAGAAATAATTTTTCCATTTTACTCTATGCTGATTAGTTGTCAGGCTGAGTATTGTGTCATAGGCAACGTATTTCAGGAAAGACATGGACAAATTTGAGAAAGTACAATGGAGAGCAGTAAAAATTACTAAGAGTCTAAAAATGTGACCTATGATAAAAGATTTTAAAAATGCCTTTTTAGGCTTGAAGAAGAGAGGTCTAAGCTGTGATGCTGTCTTGGTCTAGGGGACTGTTTGATTATTTTTCATATTAATATTTCATATTTGCAATAATCCATATGTGATATGCCATGTTTGGTATCAATTGAAAGGCTGTAATCTGCCAGGAATTATTATATGATTTATAGGTAGGATGTCATATTTGTATTAGAATCTAGGAATCTTATTTGTTTTATGTATATTCCAAGTTGTTTGAACTGAGGCAATTCCAAACTGGGCATCTGCAAACTACTGTCCTGTTAATGGCCCATCAGGAGGGGGCTCCCAGCTACAGAGGGCCCAAGAGGAAACCTGTTTGACCAGTTACCCAGACTGACCATGTAACCCACCTCCACTTTGATCCGGCAAGGACTCTGAGATAAGAGGCCACAGCCCATTCTCCTTTAGTCTTCAGTCTGTCTGCAACCAATACCCTCCTCTGGAACTGTTCCCCTGGGACTGAACAAAGGACTGAGACCCACCCAGCTGCTGCTGCTGGGTGCACACTAGAGGAGAGGGACTTATCTGCAAACTACAGGATCTTCAAGGATTTGTTTTCTATGGACTCTAAATCATTTGTATGTATGTGATTCACTTTGACCCTTTAACATCTCTCATATTTTGCTTGTTTTCTTTTTATATTAAACCTCTACTTGTAGTTACTAAAGGTTTGGCTCACAGCGCGGTATTTTGGGTAAGATCCAAGCCTGTATTGTTCTGGGTGATATGGCTGGCCCTTTGGGCTCAGGAGAACCTATTTCTTAAAGAGACCCAGTGGCTAGAGGGGACCATAGGAACTGATGTTTGGTAAGGGGGCTGTTTCTATTTTGCTGTGCTTGGTGATGACCAGAGTGGGGAATCAGAAACATGTTTTGTTACTGACTGGGAGACTGATTTAAGTACCAGTGGTTTGGGGGTTTGGCCCCTGGTTTTGGAGCTTGCCCTGATTTTGGCACATTCAGAAGGTTATTCCAGAAGGCTTGGATCACACAGAGGCAGGCACATTTAAAAGTTTTCACGTATATAAAAGGTCTACAGGGAAGATGGTAAAAAATTGAGATTAATAAGTCTGTAAGACTCTACAAGAGTTGATCTTTGACTCTAGGTACAGTGGTATCTCCATATCAATGTTTTACAGACATCTTGTAGCAAATAATGAGAAAAAGAGAGATCCAGAAAGCTGGATGTTACAGTCCTGTATTGAGTATGACCAGCTATGACAAAAGATGTCACGCAGTGATAGTTTGCAAAAATGATAAAAGAGTGTACAATAGTTTTAACATCTTCCTTTGATTTTTCCCACCATCACTGATGAGTAGTGGAACAGTTTCTGGTTTTAGATGCTTATCTTGATTAATCCATGTGCCTCCATTTAGTTAGAAAGTTGGAGTTTTAATGTCCTAAGACAAGTTTGTGGTAGGTTGCAGATAAAATTGCTCAGAGGTGGTCCAATCGGCCACCACAGTGAGAAAGCAGTGTCTTGTTGGCACAAATTTTCATGCTATATTATCACACTGTGAATGTGGGTTGAGATACAAATAGATCATTTCTCTAGTCAGACATTTTGAGATTATGAACATAAAATGAAGCAATATTCTTAATCACAGGTGAGGGGAATGAAAACTGCACTTCTCTGCTTCAGTTCTGATGTCTAAATTAATGTTGGAGGAAGTTGTCATATTTATAGCATGAGTATGAGCAGATTTCTGGTCAGTCACTATCTTTGCTCAATGGCTTCTGAATCATTCTTACAGCTGTCAGTCTTCTAGGTCAAACTCCTTCCAGAGTTAGGTTAATAGGTGCTCTCGGCAGTGTTTAATTTCATTAAAAATACTCTAATATTCTCTCTCTAATCCTCTTGAACATTAAGCCACCAGGAATTGATAAAGACACTAAAACGACATCTTCTACATTGTCAGAGACAACTCCAGTATATTCATAGACTTTAGTAGAGAATGAAATTGGTGGCTAGAGGCTGGCTGATATCTGAACTAAGATGAGAGAATGCTAATTTTACTGGGTAATGAAGAGACAATAATTTATGCCCCAAACTTGGGACTGCTTCCCACAAGCAAACCCTGTAACCGCACAGAGACCCATGAGCTTTACTTTAGAGCCTCCTGCCTGCCAGTCAACTGGTTACCAATAGATGTTTCAGATGTGAGTTGCATAACAGTTCTTGAAGCATATGGTATATATACTTTTGTGACAAGTCTTTGAACTTCACCAATTCTATTGGGTGACATAAGACAGGATTCAATCTTCATTATAAAACATCACAAATAATCTGTAATCTTCATCCTATATCAATAACTTCAATCACAGTTTTGTTTGTATTTGTCCAAAATTAAAGTAAATGAAAGTATAACTAGATGCCGTATTATTAGCTTGGAGTGTATGTTAAAGTTGCTTTGCTTTTTTAGTTAAAAACACACTGCTTTACATGGTTGATAATGAAAATATACAATGGCTCATGTAATGTTTGCTGTTTAAGGCTCGTTGCTGCCTAATGCTGATACTCTGAAGGTCTAATGAAATAATAGTGCAGAATAGTAAGTGCTCTCCTACATTAAAAAAGATAATTAATTAAATATTATCTATATGTTTGGAAGTTTTTCTGTTCCTGCTGACTTTTATTTATTTCCAATGCATAACTTAGAGATTACTGCATGTCTATTGGAAGAAAACTGGCGTAATAAATATTATGTGCATACAGTTTGCTCCTACCTTCTGCTCATTTTTCAGGAAAACACCATGGTGGAGAAGGCACAGAAATTATTTAGAGAAAAATTGTGCCATAAGCACCACCACCCTCTCCAACTCCATTGTCCATAAAATCGCAGAATGGGTTGGAAAATGAAATCTGGAATTTGAAGGCCACAAAATTTTGAGGGCTTTCATCAAAAGTAATAATAATCAAAAGCAAAAGACAAAATGTTTATGCTACACAGTTAAAATCACAACAATGCAGGATATATTCTAGCTGCCACATTCTAGCTGCCACAACACTTGCAGAGGGCTGCAGGCACTGGCGGGGTGAAGCGCAGCCATGTGCCTCACCCCACAGGTGTCTGCAGGCGGCTGCAGGCACCTGCCAGGTGAAGCGGAGCGGCGCGCCTCACCCCACGGGCTTTAAACCCCAGGCTGCCCGGAAACATGGCAGCAGAGTCGGGGGCGCCCCACTCAGCCCCCCGCTGCAAGGGCCGAGGTGAGCAGGGCGCCCCCAACTCTGCTGCAGCATTTCCGGCAGCCCGGGGTTTAAAGCCCACGGGGTGAGGCGCGCCGCTCTGCTTCACCTGGCAGGTGCCTGCAGCCCCTTGCAGACACCCACGGGGTGAGGCACAGCTCAGCTTCACCCTGCTGGTGCCTGCAGCCCCCCTCTGCCGGCCAGAGGACACCCCTCAGCACCCTGGCTAGGGTGCTGAGGGTTCCCTGGCCAGGGTGCTGAGGGGGTAACCCTTCCTCCCAGGGTGCTTAGCAACCTCATTGTTTCGAAATAAGAATGCTGTGTGAACACACCCCTTTTTTGATATCATGTGCCCCTAAGAACTATTAACTCAGCAGTTTAGTTAGAAGTAATGAATTAAAAGATAGTATGCCTGTACAAAATAGATAAAATCAGTAAACAATAAACAGAGATGTGGATAATTATATGTATTATATGCTTGTTAATATTCATTTTAAGTACTATTGTAACCAAATAAGGGTCTTTGAGGCAGTGTCAGTCATGTATGTATTACCATATTGTTTTGGATATAAGAGTTGGAAAGCAACCCCTCTTTGCTCACTCGAGATGTTGAGGGGAACAACGCAGCAATAAAGATGCCATTCAACCCAATCCTCCTCCAGGACAACCTGTTTGCTTCATCTTCCAACAGTCATGTTTGAAGTATATTGGGTGGGTATGTTTCTATGTTGAAATTATATGTCATTCCTGCACCCCTTGGACCCCATCCCATAACCCATGGGTGTTCAGGCACCCCAAGTTAAGAATCCCTGCTCTTGAATGGGGAAGGCCCAATGCTCCTATGAATACTGAATTATTTATACAAAGTGGAGCAGCCCTCCCAAGGAGTTGGAGAAAAAATCACTGTTTATTAGTCTGGGACATGGGAGACCCAGGATTATGTGTCTGTTCCAACTCAGTTAGAGCAAGGACATACCTGTGGGTCTTTCACATCTGCATTAAGTTCCCTAATCTCTGGGTTATTGGTTATTGTGGAGTTTGCCTCTAATAACAAATTTTGCTTTTGTCTTGATGAGGAACAGACAACCAAAACAGGAGGTGCTGATTTAAACACAGCTGCCTGTGGTGGTGGCATTATGTCCTGGCAGAAAAATAGAAGCTGAATGAAAATGAGACTTTGCAGTGTGTATAACCTGCCCAATCATTTAAAAGGGAAGGACATCACAAAAAGCAGGTCTCCCAGTTTTCCTGCTCCACTGTGAATGTTAACATAAGAGTTAGCACAGGCTGCATTACCTTCTCCACTGTGAATAAACACAGGGTTTCAGCATCAAATACCAGTCAGTCCACCATTTGTCATGACTCCTATATTCCACATTATAATAGGAAGTAGTAAAGCCTGGGAAGAGAAAGGCAGAGATGAAACCATTTTCAGAAAAACACAGGCGGTAAACATAATTTTTTCACCCTGTAACAAATTTGACAAAAAGGCTATTTGTCCACTTTCCTTTTGTTTGAAATATTTTGTGGAGTCCTTTTCATATGGTATTTTACACAGTGATTAAGTGAGCACCTAGTTGGCAATTATTTATTCATTCTGAATTGGTTGCTTTGGACTAAAAGAGAATTAAGTTGATAATTACTAGGATCAATGTCATTACCTCCTCTGTACAAATAGCAAAATAGATAGTGTAAATATTTCAGAAATGGATTATGAAATGATTCCAAACCTGCTATTAAAATGTATTTGCTTTGAGTCTGTCAGACCCATGTCCCCTCACAACTCCCTTTTAAAAGCTTTCACTGCAGCATTAAATGCTGGGAATAAGCATGATTATTCCCTTTTCTGTACAGAGGAAAATACTACACCAGAAAGGATTGCAGTGCCCCAAAAGGATTCATCTCCCATAGCTGTTTGCACAGTCACATTCCTTTCAGGGCTCCTCTGGTGTGGGACAGATTAGAGTTACAATCAGCATCCATGGGAGCCATAGTAATTTCCCAGAGGATTACGGAATCAAAGCACCTTCCCCAGTAAGTGCTGCCTAAATTTGAAGTTGAGTTAGCTCACTTTGGGTGTCACAATCAAAGGGGTATTGAATCTCCACCATTGCTTTGTTGATATATTAGCATCTGATTGAAAGTCTAGGTGGACTTTCTAATGCTAAGGGCCCTTCCCTGTGTAGACATATTCTTAAACTGAATGAAGCTGAGTGCATTTTCTCTAATACAGTGTAAAAAGGCCAAAATTAATTTAGAACAGGGAAGATTTTTTTTTTTAATTTAAGTTGCTGGGGTCTTAGTCAAACTACTATGGGGAGTAATGTAGATTTTTTTCCCTTCAACAATACTCTTTAAGCAATGATGTAATACCAGTAACATGTCTAAAGATGTATATTGCTGGTCAGACAATGGGAAAACACTGATTCACAAAATGTTCAGCTTTTACCCCAAAATTACTCAATTCTCTTTTAGAATTCTGATCCTGTTGTGAAAGCCTAGGTAATCTTCCAGGTATTTAGGATGGGATTTTCAAGAATTTTCGGTGTCAGTCTAACTCTGCTCTAACTGAGGTCAGTAGTAAAATTTCCTTGCTAAGACAAGGCTGAGAGTGTCTGAATTTACAGCCTACATTCTTTTCTAAAAAGAGCTTAACATATTACAAAGAATACATACAGTCTAGAAAAGTGGAAGTACAGAATATATTCTTCTCCTCTTTAATCTCTCCTCTATCTTTTACACCTTTTCTGAAGCCAATATCTCCCTTCTCCTGCCAACTCTACCCCCCCCACACTACTTTATTCCATTCCCTCCTGCTCACTCTCTTTCCTTTTCTTATCTCCTGTGCCAACCTTATGCTCAGTTATTCTCTCTCCACAGGAACTGTCCCTTCACATTCAGAGAGGAACTTGTTTCCCTCATCATGACAGCAGGGTAGCTGATTAGTACAGAAGTGTCTGCAGCTCAGGAATAGAAGAAACAGCCTTGTTTTCTCATGGGGATGGCTATTTATAGTCCCTTTGACCTAGTAAGTTATTTTTTATTTGTTTACAATACCTGAAGTAGTGGCTTGGTGCTTTATAAATGACAGTAACTGCATAACTAATTTAATAAAATATATTATTTAGAAAATTACAGCCTACTGAAATATCACACCTTTCTTCATAACCTGATTGCTAATAATACAAAAGCTTTCCCTGCTGCAGATTTTGTAATCTGAGGCTCTCTTTCTGTATGTCTGCCTCTCAATGGCTCTTCCTCTTATTTCATATGTAAGATGAAAACACATCTTCTTCCCCATGGCCTATATCTCTTAATGTTCCTCTCCCCATATGTGATTTTTAAAAATTCTCTCAAGTATTATTTAATTCTTGTGAGGTGTTTCAGGGAAGGCAATAAATAAATGGTGTTGTCCACCACTGGTGATGCATGTAATGGAACTTATCCATATTACCAAGTTTTATGTTACAAAGGCATACAAATTTGCAAACATTCTCAGTTGAGTGTAGGGGTAGGTAACGGTGGAAACAGGATGTCCTGGAACACAACATTCCAAAGGGGGAGGAGGACCAGGGGGATTAAAATGTGCAAAGCAAAACGTGATTTTCTTGCTGAGGTGGTATTCTCCAGTCTAACTCACTGACAGCATCCTAACAGATTAAATTTTTTTCCATTCTCAATTACAAGGAACCCACTGTAACATCAGGCTCTACCCCACACTCATCTATCGATCAGAACCATATTGTCATCAGAGAAAAAGACTTCATTTTAATCAAAATGATTGTTTATTCATACACAGATGACAAACACAGGCAACTACAGGACAAAGAGGCCTGGTAAGGCCACCAAAAGGAGAGGCACCTATCTTAGTTAGATGTTAAGTCTGTAAGACCCATGGTGTGAGAAGAACACTTATCTCTGGTTTCTTCTCCCTTTCAGAGAAGGAGTCATTAGTCGTCCAGGCTCTGAGACTGGGTCAATGGAAAGGAAACCTCTCTCAGGACTGGATCCTGGACAATGTCTCAGGATACCGGATGGATCAGGTAAGTTCAGGGTCTTCCTTTGGTGCTACATAGTCTCACAAATAATAAACAGGTACCACATAAATGCTGCCTCTATCTGGCTATGTCTACACTACATGGCTCAGGTAAGTCAATAAGGTCAACTTAAAGTTGACTTTATTTAAGTTGACTTAGTTAGGCCCAATTTTTGTTTAAGTCGACTTTATAAAGTGAACTTAAATGGCTCTAATGCACTAAATTGACTTTATTAAGTCAACTTTAATGCACACATTGTGTTAAGTTGACTTAATAAAGTTGACTTAACCCTTAAAGTTGACTTGCAGGGTAGGAGTTATTAACTCAACTTAAGCAAGGGTGTGTCTACACAGCACTTTTATTTTGAAATAACACTGGTTATTTCAAAATAAAAGATGTTTGGTTCACATGACATTTTCTTATTTCAAAGGGACGGATCCTGTCCTTTTGAGATAAGAACCGTTGTTTTGAAACAGGTTAAAACCCAATTGTTTCAAAACAGCTGTTTCGAAACAACATGTCCAAACGGCCTTATTTTGAAATAACCATTTCGAAATAACAGCCATTTCGATAGCAGGCTTTCCCTTAATTTGAATTAACATTTTCTTAATTCAAATTAACTTATTGCAAAATAAGGACTTTATTTTGAAATAATGATGTGTGTGTAGACGTAGCCCAAGTGCTTAAATCAACTTAATGAACCCCAAGTGTGGCCAGGGAGTCGCTTAAGGTGACTTAAGTCTCCAGTGTAGACATAGCCAAACAGATACCACAGAGGCTAGGGCTTAGCAACAGTATATATCTTGTTTTACTGCCATAAGGTTGCATAAAGACCACTGCTGTCTTGTTTATGTTACCATGGCTTATGCAGACCACCTAACAATTTCTGCCCAGTTCTCTATACCTTCTGCACTCAGCACCATCTGTTGCACATTAACTCTTTACTTTCTGATAGCCTTTTTAACTAAGATCAAAAAATCAACAGAATTCTCCAGCACCAGCTGAAAAATTGTGTGGGCTCGACAAGGGTGCCTATGCAACTACATTTTGACACTGGGGGCTGAGATTCAGGAGAAATACAGCACAGAAATTGTAGCCCAGGAAGAGGGGTAGTGAAGATGAGGAAATTGACTTTACGATTTTGCTTACTCCTGGAATGCTTCATAGCCCTGGAACACATGTCTATATTTTCACAACTATCTAGGTCTGTCCTATGCTTACTGCACTGCTCAGAATCTTGGCACTGTATGCCACTGACATGCACCACTCTCTTAACTCCCCTCTTCTGAGACTTTTGAGGATATCTTTGGAAGGTAGCCTTACTGTTGTCTATCAGAATGTCTGTTTCAAGAGACAAGTTCCAGAAGGGTAGCCGTGTTAATCTATTTAAGCAAAACAAATGAGGAGTTCTGTGGCACTTTTAAAGAATAACAAATTTATTTATCTCATGAGCTATCATGGGCACAATCCTACTTCATCAGATGAATGAAATGGAAACTGTAGCAGGTAGGCTGTAAATATATAGATGCAGAGAAGGGTGCATCACAAGGTTCATTCAAATAGATCTAAAGGGATAGAATGCTAGCCTATCTTTTTAAAGTGAACAAGTAAGTGTAGTTCAGCAAAACAAACAAGGAGTCCTGTGGCACTAAAATTTGTTAGTCTTTAAATGTCACAGGACTCCTTTCACATTAGGCAGGGATTTTATTAATTTGTTCATACAACTACAGTAACAAGACAGATCAGTCCCCAATTGATATATTGTTTTTGTTTGTGTACAGTTTCCAGAGAAGACCAGTGCCTTCATTTTTGAAACTAGATTAAGAGATCTAAAAACTCAACAAAAAGAAGAGAGATGACTAAAATGGTAGGGATGGATACAATCATTCTAGGAACAGTACTATGAATGAATTAAAGCTGAGTAAGAAATACTGCCTTTTTTTTTTTCCTTTTGGATGATAAACAGACAAGGAGTCCTGTGGCACTTAAAGACTAACAAATTTATTTTTTTGCATGAGATTTTGTGGGAGAAAAGCATCTGACAAAGTGGGATTTTGTTGTACAAAAGCTCATGCAGAAAATAATGGGTATGTCTATATTTAGAAGTTATATAGAAATAAGGAGGCTTTTAAAAAAAATCCTGTCCATGCATGCATTTTGTTATTTCAGATTAAGTGTTTCTTTATTTTGAAATAATTAAGCACTATTTTGAAATAATAAAATCTGCTTTTCTTTCAAAATAGCACTTAAATTGAAATTATTATTTCAAAATAAGCCATTCTAAGCCACAGAATAGACTTATTTTGAAAAAATGGCCCTATTGAAGACTCTCTACTTTGGAATAATAACTCCTACCTTATTTTGAATTAGAGAGTCTTCCCTGGACTCCTCATTCAAAATAATAAATTTGAAGTAGTGCTAATTCAAAATAATTACTTCAAATAAAAATCAAAGTAGTTATTTTGAAATAACTATTTCAAATTAATTTTGTAAGTGTAAACATAGCCAAATTTGTTAGCCTTTCGGTGCCACAGAACTCCTTGTTTGTTTGTTTTACTGAACTAAAATAACATGGCTACCTCTTTGGATTTTTTTTTTTTTTTATGATATTATTGTTACTATAAAAAGTCTCCAGGAAAGTGTCCAACAATGTAAACTCAGAAAGAAAGAAAGAAAGAAAGAAAGAAAGAAAGAAAGAAAGAAAGAAAGAAAGAAAAGTCTAGAATCTAGTCTTATTATAAAAATAACGAGGGACAAATAGCTTGAAGAAGATGTAATAAGAGGAGCACTCAGTGGTGAGTAACTTTTCTCTAATTTCTGTTTTTATTTAAACAGAACCATATTAATATACCTACACAGAGCCAAATGAGTTTCCTTTCATGTGCTGCACTCCAGGCATCCCAGAGCAACAATGCCTTTCTAGATTTGTCTAAAACTCTTAAGAACATTATACTGAGTTGGATGGAAATATAATCATAAAAAGGAAAAGAAGACAACTCCCTGAATACCCTATTGTTATCTCTACCTTCCTTGCTCATCACAGACTCCCTAGTTGACAAAGGAATAGTTGGAAATATGGTACTGGTGGAACATAAAATATTGCTAACCATTTTAGCTTTTGTGTCAAGATGCAGCCAATCAATAACTGTCCACAGTGTACATGAAAACTATTTCCAGTTCACTGGAGCTCTATTGTTATGCCTGAGAGATGTCTGCAACAGAAGATAGGCCTGCATGAGCACGTAACTAGATTCAAGATTGACAAAGTGTGTAGTCTTTTACCTACTGAAATCCAAATGCTACTTTTCCTGTCTCTTTGAAACTGAAGATAGTTATCTAAACAATGCTGTTAAGTATCTTTAATCCAGATCCTGTACTTGCATGACCTGAAGCTTGGATGGAAAAATATTGCAAGTGAAATGGCAAAATATATAAACAACATGTTTTTTTCCACATAGTAAGAGAAACATTTATATGGGAAAAGTAAGTGTTGATCAACACATTAGAGAGACTGTTGGAGTCAGAGTAATAATACTAGGTGTGAAATTAGACCATGCTACTTACACTGACTTTGGATCCTGATAAATTTAAGTGTACCATTCTAAACAGAGAAATACAAATGATCAGTTCCCCTTTCTCTATTTTCTTGTTCAATTACGATTGCTCCAAATATGAGGAGCCTTAATCTTCTTTGGATCTATACCCCTACAAAGTGAAACTCAAAGAAAATAACTGGTTAAAATAGCCAAAAAAAAAAAATAAGGAATTTAGTAAGCCTAATCATCAGTCAATAAATCAAATTAAAGTTACACCTTGGCAGTAATATCACACATGAAGGAAGTGCAAGTACATTATTTACATAAAGTAATGTACTTATATGGTAATGTGGTATTAATCATTTGATGAAAAGACAATAACTGCAGAAAGAGAAAAGAGAAGGATGCTGTAAAAAGCTGAAATTGTGTTTCTGCCTTGTTCACCAATATATGCGAGCCCTAAAAAAATAAAAATGAAAGAGAGAGAGAGAGAGAGAGAGAGAGAGAGAGAGAGCAACTCAGCAAAGTGTGCATGCATCTCAACATTGATAATTTAGCAGTCCATAGATAGATCATCTGGAGTTAAATATTTTAGTTAGTTGCTTCACAAATATGTGAAATGATTTATATACCAGCAACTGATATACCAAAATCAATACAAGTGTAGACTACATTTTAGTAACTGATATTTTTATTAGCTGACCAGCAATGGAAATTCCAAGTGCAAAATTAAAATAAATGTTCAGGTACTTTACAGTTTGGTGGGTAGGGTCAGTATTTAATGTTACTTAGAAGGAAGTGTGAGTGAACTAATTTCTTGACTGACTTGTGATTGATATGGGTTGAGTATTTAATGTTAGTTTGACAGACCAATCTGAACCCTATGTTAAAAATTAAGCTAGTAATGTTTTGTTTTTTTTTAAGGAGAGAGTCTTCCAATCTCTTCAGTTTTCCCTACCCCCTATCTGCAGCTTCCAATAACTGCAGATCTATGGTGCACATGAAAGACCTTTAGCTTTTTTGTTTGTTTGTTTTTAAACTTCCTCTTGTGTGTTTGGTGAATCCAAAAGTGAACCTGCTCTGGTTTGGGGTGACTCTTGGCTTCATGAACAGAACTCACCAACCCAGTTAAACACCACATGGCAGAAAAGGCAAAAGGACAATGTGCACCCACCAAGGTATCCAGAACTCAGGGGACAGCCGGCCCATGGCAGTGCGGACAGCCAGGTGGTAACCACAGATGGGAACTGGAGGCTGTGTGTCCCTATGACCAAACATCAAGGGGGCGGTATCCACTTTTGGGCCAGGTATGCCTGGAGCTCAAGTCACCCCCCCCCCCCCGGGGGATGCTTCTTAGGAAAAGATCTGGGGGAACCACCATCCAGGGGCCCCCTGCCAGTCACCATTGAAAAGCAACCCCCCCCAACCCAGAGAAACAGGAGGGTGGACAGATCTGGGTACTCCCCTGGCTAGGGGAGCACAGTACATCAGTCCTGGGGGAGGTAGTGGTACCGGGACAAAGCACCACAGTGTGGTTGCTGCCTGCTAATACAACCAGCCCTGTGTGCCTCCCACAGGAGCAGCTGCACAAACACATCTGAGCAACTCTCCTCTGGAGGGTGCAGTACTCAAATTTACCCATTTGTTTCTTCTTTCTGATTTAGCAGTTATAATTATGCAGAGACAAGAATCCTTTGCCTTCTGTTTGTTTGCTGGTGTTGGGGGTGCATGCTTTGCCTGCACTGGAGACACTGTGTGGAAAGCGGACAACACCCACTGCATAGTTTATAGTTTTATTTGTTCAGCCAGTTATGTTGTTTCAATGAAATGTTTAAAGTTATTGCTTTTTAGGGAGTAGCATTGCCTTTTTGTAATGTAATAGCATGGATCCCAGGAAGAAAGAAGCCTCCAGTCCCTACTTGCCAGGACCCGCAGGCATCCTGACAAGAAGGAAGCCTCTGCTCCCTTCTCACTAGCACCCACGACTTCCCAGCATGTCCCTTCTCAGCTGGGAGCCTCAGCTCTCTGCCATGTCTACACTTGAAAAGTTAAGTCAACTGGTTAAGTCAACTTAATGAGGTTGACTTTAAGTTGACCTTGTTAAATAAACTTAAAGTCAACTAAACTTTGCAAGTTTAGACATACCCTAGGGTTGGGAAAACAGAGAAGAAAACACTTGAGCCTTATTCACTGACTTTTCAGGGTTGGAGCATCAGATGGTTTCAATTCAAAGAGCCTTCAGGGTTGGAAAATTTAAAACTGCAAGCAGTAATATTTCTGGACGGGAAATATGACCTATTAACCAAAGGCTAGAATAACAACCCCTCAACCAACTAATCCACAGCTTCATGAGAACCAGCATTTTGAAAACTTCTGCTGGAAATGTCTGCCAGCAGTAACCAAGTAGGATGCATTTAATTAGTGAAGTTTTAGTACGAGTACAGCTAGAGCTGGGTGACTAATTCATATAAAATACTTCATTCTATGAAAATTACTTTATTTCTTCAAAGGCTTCTTGGTCTCTGGAAGGTTGATTGAGAGTTTTCAATATTCAACACTTTGAGCTAGTTTTACCATATTACTAGTAACATGACATGTTTCTGTTCATGACTACCTGAGTGTAACTCTTGAAATCACATTTCCACTGTGAGAGTTATCGAAATTATTAATTTCCTTTCTGTGAACAGTCCCTAGTGTTTGTTTAATTCCTGCCAATAAACTCATTTGTTAGAGGAGGGGGGTCTGAGTGACACCAAGGGGAATTTATTTGAATATTTGAATGAAGATTCATATATTTATAGATTGCAGGTGAGTTCATGTTGATTCTGTATGACAAATATCTCAGTGTATGCATGGCAAAAAAAGGTAAATACATCAGTAACATTTTTTTACCCATGATCAGACTGTGGATGGAAGCAAACCAGCCTAACTGAGAAGTATCACTCATTATGATTAAAAGCTGTATATACATAATAGCTAAAAGCAGAACACACTGGTAACACCTTTGTTTTGGCACTTGTCACATTATTTTGCAAGAGATAGTGTGAAAAATGATAGGAGTCACAGGAAAGTGTACTGAGGTGCATTAATGGCCTCATGTTATTGCCTGTTAGCAAATCAACTGACATGAGAAATCCCAGTAAATACAAGATTTCATGTAAAGATATTAGGCTTTGTTGCCCAGCCAAGGAGAGCCTTCTTCCTAGTAGTTATAATGCATTTCTGTTTTTTCAGTGCCTGCTCACAAGCGACAGAAAAACAGCCATTTTGTTCCTTTTCCCAATACATTTATCTTGGATGAGATGAGAGGGACCTTGACTTTCTCCTGCAGATCGAATCAAAGTGTGTTATCAAAATTCAGAGTCCCCCTAGCATGGAGCAGAGGCCTGTACCTTTCATAACTTAGACATATATGGAAGTCTTTACTTGCTAAATCAATTTACTTCTGACTGTCTCCCAGTGTATACTCAAGTTGCTTTTCAGACAGTAAAGTGTTAGGTCTATAGGTAACAGTGTATTTCTCCTTCCTTAGTATTTAAAAAACAGATCACTGCACACTTTACAAGAAAACTTCTCAGGCCCCAAGAAGACACTTCCATTTGATTCAGTTCTAGATCTAGTGCATTCCTGAGCTAATGCTTGCCATCAAGAGAGGTCATGGAAGGTGGCCTTTTCTTGCCATTTTGAGCTAAGAAGTAACTTTTAATAGTAACTAAAGGTTTGGACGCTCTTGGGTGTTGAGTTATTCCCACAAAGGCCTGGGGCAAAAACAGTATAAAAGAATGCTCCTGAGTTTCACTTGAGCATGAGTATGAAAAAGCAGCAGAGGCTGTGGAGCAAAGATAAAAGAAATGTTTCTTTGAATCCACTAAAGGAACCTCATGACATTTCCTCTTTTAACCTTCCTGATCTTCTCTACTATGGTCTTGTGGGAAGCTATTAAATGGGACACTTCTTAAATTTGCTTTAATAATCACTACTTAAAGTCAACTCATCACAACAATTTTCCAAAAATACAGATGTGACTAGCTATATTCATATTTGAGGATAAGAGGCTATTGCATTAATCCAGTTTAAGACTTTGTAGAAAAATAAATCAGGTTAATTCATTCAAGACACTGTGAACCATATCAGTTGCATTAAATACATGAATTAAATATGTGACACCAGTGGCATTGTAAGTCTTCAATGAATATGTAAGCAGAAGCAAGCCTGGTGTTTTAAAGTTTTACACAGTCAAATATTTTTCACATTAAAAGGTCATTTCCATAGTGATAAAACCAAAGTTATAAAAATCCAAAGACTTACTTTTTTTACTTTTCATGTATACGAATATTAAAAATATCCTCAAATATTTTCATCTTTTTCATTCTTTGAAACAGTTCTTTGTATCACTTTCAAAAAGGAATAGGAAAGGGATGTCATAGTTATCTCAAATGTCACAGTGATTTTTAGAGTAAGTTTCATGGAAAGGTTAGAAATTTATTCTTTAAACGTGCCATTTCTAAATACGTAGCTTTCTTATAATGCTTGTAGTTACTGTAAGAGATATGAGAAAGGTAGCTTCCTCATTTTGGAGAAAGCTTTAATACATGTAAAGTAGCATGAAAAAAGATTATGTTAGAAATCACAAATAAAAGTAACAGAACCATGCCTATATTAAGTGTTAAATCACCATGTATTAGACTGGAAATAATTTTGAAAATAAGTATTTTTTTTATAAAGTTCAAGGTTTATATTTTCCAAGGCTACTCAACAATTGACATCTGTAGTCTTCTATTCAGGTTTTGAATAGCTCAGTCAAGGATTTTGTGCTGTAATGCTTTACCTGCTGTAATATTAATATTTCACTCTTCTATAGCATCTTTCATCCAAAGGTCTTCAAGCATATTACATACTCTAATTTAATGAAGCCTCAGAGGATGAGCGGGAAAAAGGTAAATATATCAGTTTTACATATCGGTAAGTGGAGTCACAAAGAGGTTAAATGACTAATAAAAGCTCAAACAGTGAAGGGATGACAGCTGGGAATTCAGAACAAAAGCCTAATTCCAAGTCCTGTGTTCTAACCTTGCTTTTACAAATATACGAAACCGTACGTTTAATATTGCCCAGTGCTAAACCTACTCACCATCTAAAATCTCCAGGAGAATAGAACTTTATTCATACAAGAAGGGATGTGTACTTTTATATTTGTTACTTTAGTACATCACATTTAATGCATTTGTTGCATTGAAGGGTTACATAATGCTATAGTTTCCCTTATATTTTGCTATAGTTGTATAGAAATGATCCAAGTCAAAATTCTCCTCTCAGATCCATATCGTCTGATTGTCTGCTTTTCCCACAGATAGGAAGAATTTTGCCTTCAGTGTGTTTAATTAACTTTAATGTTGTTATAGATAGATGTTTTGAAGTACAATCCACTATTTCTTTAATAAATACTGTTTCATTAACTATTACAGTAGGTTTCAAAAGGGGTAGCCGTGTAAGTGTAGTTCAGCAAAACAAGCAAGGAGTCCTGTGGCACTTAAAGACTAACAAATTTATTTATCACATGAGCTTTGAAAGCACAAGCAATATATAAATGTGTTAGTCTTTATGCACCACAGGACTCCTTGCTTATTACAGTATGGTTATTTGTTGCTAGCCGCTGCAGCATATCTGCAAGATTCAGCTTTCCAATTTTAAAACTGGGGGGGGAAAGAAATACATAACAAAAATGATAAATCTTATACAAAGTAAAATGACTGTTTGATCATCACCTTAATTTGGGGCAGCTTTAAGATTTGCTTACTCAGGAAATAATGTATTTTAATTAGCAAAAATCTGCTTTTCTGAAGTCCAGAGTTTGCATTTTGCTTCTTTCCTTTCTTTCTTTGATCAGGATTCTGAACTCTACCATCTCATGGTCACTGCTGAGCAGGTTCCCATTGACTTTTACTTCCACAATCAATTCTTCTCTGTTTGTGTACAGCAGGTTGACAGGTGCAGGGTCCCTAGTTGGTGCCTACAGTATTTGCACCAGGAAGTTGTCTTCAACAATCTCTAAAAACTTCCTGGAATGTTGTATTGCCCTCCCAGCAGATGTCAGGATAACTGAAATCCCCCATGAGAACCCGGGCTTGTGATCTGGAACCTTCTGCTAGTTGTCCATGAAATGCCTCATCCACCTCCTCTTTCTGGTCTGGTGGTCTATAGCAGACACCCACCACAACATCCCCTTTGTTGCAGACCCCTCTAAATTTAGCCCACAATCATGTTGCTTGCTCCCCACCCCCCCACGCCTAGTCTTTGCTCAGCCAGTAAAACTGCAGAGATGTGGGAGAGACAATAGCAGGGCTTGAAGCCTGTACATCTCTTTTCAATCTTGAAACAAACAGGCTCAGTTCTGCTGGTGGAAGCAAGCTCTCGCCAGGCTCTCAGTGCTTAGTCTGAAGATAAACAAGGAATCTGGTGTCACTTTTGAAGACTAGCAAATTTATTTACCCCATGAACTTTCCTGGGAGAAAATCCCACTTCATCAGACACTTGAAGATGAGGAACTAACAGAATGGAAACAAATGTGAGTTCCCCCATCTTCTAGCACCTGACAAAGTGGGATTTTCTCCCACAAAATCTCATGTGATAAATAAATTTGCTAGCCTTTCATAATGCCACCAGAGTCCCTGTTTGTTTTGCTGAGCTGCACTTACACGGCTACCTCTTTAGAACTAGTCTGAATATGCTAGACATTTCACCATTATCCTTCCCTCACCTTCACACTGACAAAAAGGTAAGAGTAAACTCCTTGTGATACTAATAGACAGGGCTGCTGCTCAGGAAAGGGAGAGAGCTGCTGCAGGTATGTTGAGGGGATATCCTCACAGACAGCTCAGCTTTGGAAGTTTTAGGCTACATAAGCAGCACTGAAGAATGACCACCTGGAATCATTCCCTGGTGTGACAAAAATAGGTATGTAAAAGTTCCCCATTTTTTTCCCCAATCCTGTTTTTGTTTTGTTTTGTTTTAAGTGAATGGCAGTACCCCAGTGGGCCACTGATTCTGCCATTTAATCATACTTGTGATTTTTTTTTTTTTGGTTGGCTACAAAAGGCTTTGGTTGGATCAGGTTACCAGGTAGGTCCAATAGGCTGTTATATACAAATGCTGTGAATGTCTTGATCTTACCCAATCTCCCCGAGGTTGAACTTTTCTGGGACCTTTTTCACAGAATAGGTTTTGAGGAGCTGTTGATCATTTGTGTGTCCAGATACAAGCTGCTGATCTTCCATTTTGTAGCTCTTTATTTGCTGTGCTGAATGCCCTTCCCTTCCACCAATCTTAACTCTTCTTGTACTTACTCTTTAATCATTCTGAGGGGGCCAGAGTCTCATAAATTTGAATACCTCAGTGAATTTTATTGAAATTTGGTGTTTACTCTCTCATATCTTAATAGCTATACACTAGAAACTGCTTTCCAACTTAATTCTTTTTATTTCTCATAATTATTTGTATAAAACCTTCATTGAGCATAAACCCAAGCCAGTCGGAATTGTTTGCAAGATTTGGCTTCCAAAATTTGTCCATTATAGAACCATGGTACTAAGTTCCGTCATTAAAGACACATCAGATAGTGAATTTTAAAAGCTTTTTTAAAAAGTTTGGTATCTCAACTACTTTTGAGCCATCATTAATTTGTCCTCCTCCTTCTTGTGTTAATTAATGCACATACTTTTTTTTTCTCTAATACTACTAGCCTCCTTGACAAAGTTTTAAATGTTCATCAAATCCTGTAGTAAAGCATCAGCTCATTTATGTTAGTGGAGAAAGATCAAGTTACAACACAATATCTAAAAATTTCTTTCATGATAGATAAGAAAGCTCTCCAAAAATACCATGGTCAAGAATAATCTAGAGATCATGCAGGTACTGTACTGGCCCTGTAGATAATGGGGTGCTGCTACCACACCACCTTTAGTTTCAATACTTATGATTTAAAAATATATATATAAAACCATGGACTATAAAAAAATTCTACTATCTTTTTAAAAGGCTATGTATCAACTGAAAATAATTCTTAGACCAAGACTCTTGTGTAGTGTTTGCAATCCTACAACTAGAGCATTTACAAGGACTCTGATAATGAAATGAATTAATAGCAATAGAGCTATTTTTTTTGTTATCCACAGAGAAATGTGGAAATTATAGCACATAAATAGTTACCAACTACATTAAATTTTAAAAATTGTTTCATATCTAGCATTGTGAATCAACATTGTCATTATTTACCTTGTCAGATCCAGGATTGGGAATATTTTGTTGCATTATATATTGATTGTTTTAAATTTATAAACAAACTTAAAATATGTGTTTCATTAGTAGGCTTTTTTTTTTTTTTTTTTTTTTGCTTTTTGTAGGAATTAGATATGGTGTTCTGTCAGCTAAATGTCTAACTTATTTCTTGAAAAAAAAAATCCTGGAGTTTTCAGTTGCTTAAGCAGCTCCAGAAATAAAGGTTAAAGTTGCCCACCCCTACCAGAATCTGAAATGGCTTCCATAGTGGTTAGAGCTCCCAAGGGGATGACTGGAGGTGCTTAGCTCAGTCAAGCTTGCTGAGGAATTATGGTTGGTATCCAAGAGGTTGGAGTCCAGGACCCATTCTAAGACATGCATGATCATGGGATTCAATCCCAGAATAGGTAAAGGAAAGAGACCTATAAATAGCATAAAGTCTTAATCAAATATGGAAATCCACCGCTTTATTGTCTCTTAAAACCTTCCTTAAAACCTATTTCTTCAATGGTGCATAGAAACTATTACTGTCAGGCACTGGCTGGTGAAATGGTGAAGAGAGACCTGCTTTTCTGCTAAATTTGATTGGGTTTTGTTACCTCATGACATAACCACTTGCAAACTATTTGTCTGGAACAATAATGGCTGGTGAAGGAGGTGGGGGACAAAGCAGTTGGAAGTACTAAAGTAGAGTATTAGGGAGGAGGAAGTAGGAAGTTCCAGGAAATGGGGGTTGGACTTGATGACCTTGTGGGGTCCCTTCCAACCCTGATTCTATGAAATGGAGGAATTTTACCCCATTTAGTATTCTTTTTACAATGTTTTATCTTACAGGTAAGAAGAGATAAAATTAAAATATTAACAGCTAATTGTATTTGTTCCCCAACTTTCATAATATCTCTTGCCTTGGCATCCAGGATCTTTTGCGCAAAATATTGAATATGTACAAATGATACAGTTCTGCTGCCATTAGTGTTGTAAAGCCCCATTTGTAAACTTATTTTGCTAGGAACATAAAAGAGGATAAAATATGTGAGTAAATGATAAACCAAAATAAATAGAACATATAACGTGCTTGGGAGAGTTACAGAAGTTGAGCTCTGGTGATAATCTCATTAATCAGACATGAGTAACTAGATGACAAAATAAAACTGCTGCATTCTCATCTGACTATTCTAAGTAATATGTATTTCCATAGCAAAGATTTTAACAAGAATGGAAAACGGAGAAAAGTATCAGTTTTGACAGCATTAGAAAAACACTGCAGGGAGCAATATTGCACTGCCATGGAAATAGATTAAATGGGCAAACAGGTAGACTACTTTTAAATTCTGTAAATCTCTGATTTCCTGTAACTCAATTACTATATTATCTCATTGCCCAACGCTAAAGTGTATAACACTCTGATTTTCCATTACTTTGTTAATATATTATCTCATAAGCAGACTCTGGTGCTATTCTAAAGTTTAGTGATCATTTGACTTTACAATTTAAAAAAAAGGTCTGATGAGCAGTAAAAACAAACCTACTTGATATTTGGATTATGTGGATATGCATGAATGTGAAGACTTATTTTCATACTATACAATTAAAATTTTTATGCCATATACTACATTAATTGTTTACATAAATCCACTTATAGATTGCTGCTTCCTAATTGAAATCAATACTAACTCGATTCAACATAAACCTCAGACACATGATCTGCCATGCTATAGCTAACCATGGGTCTGCCTAATTCCATATCCTGCCTTTTTCAGGGACTGATACCTCATACATCAAGAGCTGAATACCTTACACAACAAACCTTTCCCAAAATACACCTAGGCATTCTTTTCAATATTATAATTGAAATAAAAGTCTCGTCAAAGGTTCACAGGCCATGGTGTCCCAAAGTGGTTTGGAATACCCATATTACAATGCCTTTGTCACACAATTGCTGAGATTGATGCCTATGAAACTATTTGTATGGATCAGGTGAGCAGAATTCAGCTCATGTAAAATCCACTAGGTGGTTAAGTAGTTCAAAAATTTCACATGGATCATTTAGTGTAGTTAACACCTAAGGGTCTTCTCATAAGGGAGGGGTTCAAAAGCCTCAGAAATGGGGATGCTATGCTTTGAACTGCCCTGAGTTTGTGCATGATCTCACAGCTAAAGTGTGATGTATTGCAACATAACCAACACCCTTGACACACATTTCTTATTTGTCAATATAGAGCTCCTGAGTTCTGCAGGAGGCAAAGATGCCTACTGAAGTTTGTAACCACTTGCCAGCCATGACTTGTAACTCCCAAAATGTGAGCAGATACATGGATTTGTCATGAACTGAAAGTGGATTCAAGTAAATATATCTACTTAGAAGCTAAGCTGGTGTTTCAATAGTTACTTCCAGCATTTACAGGAATATCAACTCTCAGTCCTATATATCCTGAAGCATCTGCATAGCCATCCCTTCATCAGTAAATCTCTCCTCCTGGCAGCATGTGTTCCTCCAGAAAAATCACACAAGCGGAGCTAATGCTGTTTTCACCAAGACAGGTGATTTCTCCTGGGAGATATGGTAGTACATCAGTTGAGGTAAAAAAGGATCAAAATCAAGGGGTCTGTTGTGTACTCTGGCATCCTTCTTTTCTTCTGGTTCCTCCCACTCTTTTCTACATTCCCCTTTGGGTGACTTCCCTTTTTCCATGTTAGATAAGAAGCCTACGAACCAGTACATTTAACTTGGAGGGTATGTCTACATAGCACTTTTATTTTGAAATAACACTGGTTATTTCGAAATAAAAGATATTTGGTACACATGACGTTTTCTTATTTTGAATGGACAGATCCCATTCTTTCAAAATAAGAACTGTTGTTTTGAAACAGGTTAAACCCCAATTGTTTCAAAACAGCTGTTATTTCAAAACGGTTGTTTCGAAATAAGGCCATTTGGACATGTTTCAAAACAACATATCCAAACGGCTTTATTTCAAAATAACCATTTCAAAATAACAGCCATTTCAATAGCAGGCTTTCCCTTAATTTGAATTAACATTTTGTTAATTCGAATTAACTTATTTCAAAATAAGGACTTTATTTCGAAATAACTCATTTCGAAATCCTTATTTTGAAATCATGATGTGTGTGTAGACGTAGACAAAGAATTATAAATGTTATTGACAGACATAATTTAATCAGGTCATTTAAAGGTATATTAATTAATCTTATGGGCTTCTTATATCATTCCATTTCAAAGGCTGATCAAGCACTGGATTTAAAATCAACCAAAAATGAAAACAAAAAAGAGCAACAACACCCTTTGATGAAAAAAGAGAGAGGGAGAGAGAGAGAGATGATCAGAATCCATCATCTTAATTTCTTAAAAGAATTCTATACATATAGGACTCCTCCTTATGCTTTTTTGCTATGGTGGATATGAAAAAAAACTACATCATAATAAAAATGCTTCACTAGATCTTTTGATGTTTATAACTGATCTAGACACTTGCTGTTTTAACAGAAATATTTTATTGAGACATCAGCCTTTCACATCCAGTCAACTAGATTCTAACTGCATCTCAGGTTGTAACAAGAACTACCAGTATGACCTTTGAACACTTCCTCTTCCAACAATTTATAAATATGGATGAGATTGAGATATACTTTTTTCTTCAGAGAAAATCCTTGCAGTAGCCTTTAATAAACAAAATAAGAGGCATGCCTCCAGTAACATTTTGATCTTTAGGGTACACTCTTGTATTGGATGAGTTTGAAATAAATCTTTTCTTTTATAAAAACCAAACCAGACAGACACACATTCAAAAAATAAACAAATGAAAACTCCACATATATGAGGAACCAAGGCTGGCCCTGGGCCAAGCCTTTCGGCCCAAACCTCATTTGGCAAGTAAGCAGAGAATAGGAGAAGTTTACAGACTCTGAACTCTAAATTTCATAGCTGGACATATCACTCTCTATGAAAAGTTAAATCATAAGTTCAAATATCAAGCCTGGGGTGTCTAAGGGAGAGCATGATTGGAATCTGAGCCAAAGTCCAGATTTAATTTTTGCTCCTGATTACTATCACTATATAGGATGGAAAAAAAAAAAACACTTTTCCAAAATTCCTTTGAAGCTTTGTATGTTTGGTTTATGACTCTGAATCCAGATCCACTTTCTGTAGTTAGCCGCAGTCATTATAACTGATCGAACCATAATTCAGCATGCTGAATTTCAGTAGGGGAATGATAAGACATTAATTACATTTTTAAAAATGTGTCCCTGACAACTCATTTTTTTCCAAGCTTCCAATAGGAGAATATAAATTAAGCACACTTCAAACAATTATAGAAAAAAAGTTAAATTAGTCCAAAATATTTTTATGGATTTTTAAGCAAAGTACCAACAGTATCTGACCATCCATCTGCATCCAGGATTGAATGAAAAGATATTTAAATGATCCATTTTTTGACAAGATTCAGAGATGTTAGGGCTGAGTGAATTTCAGTCAGTAGTCAGTGACTTAGAAAATACTTTCCTATCTAATAACAAATGGTCCATTTTTTTAAGTCTGGACGCCGTTCCCCCCTACTGTTCCTGAAGCATTAAGCAACACACCTCACAAGAACTGATAAGCAGTTGAACGAAAGCACATCATTCATCATTCAAAACTCAGCTACTCAAGCAGCATACAAATAAATATCTCCAAATCTGCCAAAAAACTGTTTTGTTTTGTCTTGTTTTGTTACTTTTGAACTGCTTATGAAGGGACTTGTTTCTCTTGTGTAATGTTACACTTAATAATGTTGTACTACAACCATTTTTTTAAAGTCACAACTCTATCTTGTTTCAGTTGTATTTTTCTCTGTTTAAAAGTGTTTTATAATCACATTAAGGCATAGCTGGATGTTGAGTTATGGTGTAATAATTCACACCTTGTGCATTTAACAGTACTCAGTCTCCAGCCTTCTGCCTCGCAATCCACAACATGTGAATTATTGCCCCATAACTCATACCCTGACATTTCTCATTGCTTAAGTATTATAGTGAGGTAGAACAAAAAGGTGTATCGATTTTAAATATTTGCCTTCAATTAGTATTCACCCAAGGGAGTTTCATTATATTAGTTTGTCACCAAAGCAAAAGATTATTTAATAGAAAAAAATATATAGTTTAGTATAATGCTTTGTGAAACAAATTTGTACTGCAACCACCAAAATGGGGTTCTGAGCCAAGCCTTGAGATTTTAGGTGCTACAGTAGCACATTAATAAATTAATAATAATAATAATAATAATAATAGTAATAATAATAATAATAATAATAATAATATCCCACATCTTTGTGAATTAAATAAGTGATACTGTCTTATTTTTCCAGTATAATTTAGAAAGTAATGATATTAAGAAAATAATTGTGGAAAATAATTGTGACATGATTTGAAAATAATTGTGTAATGTAATGCAATGATCTTTTGGAAAAATATTCATTTATATTATTGGATATGCTTTTTCTCAAACACTAAGCTTTCATATATTCTTTTCTTTGCTTGTTTTCCTGTCTTGTTTGTAAGTAGATCCAGGGGATGGGGCTCTTTTGCTCCTTTTGACATCTATTGAAAAACTCCCATTGACTACAAAAGGAACAAATTGAAAGCCTAGAGCTTGATTATCTATTGATACATGTTGCACACTAACTCCATCTATTACAATTTAATAATGTTATCTTCTAGCATTTCCAGTTCTTTAATGTGATTTCAGAATCTTTCGTATGGTTGGAAGTATTTCAGATATGTTGCAATTTATCTTATGAAAATTATATAGAGTAGACACTGAAAAACTTAGATATCTTTTCTCTACCTTTTTAACTAATGAATGTTTTTTTCCTAATAGTATTCTAGTGGTACTATGATCCAAAGATGCTGAATATTTCTAGCAATTTGATTTAGTCACAATTTATCTAATAACTTAGTTCCCAATACAACGAAGCAGTCTAAGGGTATGTCTACACATCTCTTTTATTTCCAAATAACACTGGTTATTTCAAAATAAAAGAGATTAGGTCCACATGACGTTTTCTTATTTCGAAATGACGGGATCCATCATTTTGAAATAAAAAGTGTCATTTCAAAACAGCTGTTATTTTGGACACAACATGTCCAAACAGCCTTATTTCGAAATAACCATTTCAAAATAACAGCCGTTTCGATAGCAGGCTTTCCCTTATTTTGAAATAAGTCATTTCAAAATAAGGGTTTTATTAAGAAATAAGTAATTTTGAAATGATTTATTTCAAAATAAAACTTTGTGTGTAGACATAGCCTATAGATCTACTCACTGTGCAGAAAGGTACATATGCATATCTTTGCAAAATCAGGACCATATATATTATACCTTGTATGCACTTTCATTTTACAAGTGTGTTCCAAAATGTAATTCGTATTTTTGAAGGAATATGAAGACTTAAAAAGCATATATTATACAAAGATTTTGTAATTATAATAGTAGTAATAATATATGTTCAGAAATATAAGTAGCTAGACAGCTTCCTAATGGTTAAATATTTGAACTACAGAAGAATTAAAATAGCTTTATGTTCAGTTCTTAAATCCATTTGCAAACCAGCAGTTCTTCAACAGACTTTACTCTGTGTCTATAAACTCTCAGACAAATTGCTCTGCATATTTTTTTGCTTCAAATAACAGTTCTTTGGGAGCACTGTTCTTATTATAAATCAGCTTGAATAAGGTTTGTTGAGGGGATGGCAGGGTGGGGGGGAGGAATACATGACTGAAATCCTGTGACATATTTTCTGTTTTCTTAATCCAGATTTGAATAACACTTTTTGAGTAGGAGAGTAAGCAAAAATCATTTTCACTTTATTTTTCAGCTAGCAAGACTGTTTGTAATTGAAGGCTATGATTTAGTTGTAAAAAAAATAAAATCAAATCAAAAGAGAAAAAAAATCTTAGTACTTTATCTTTTACTCTTTCTCAGTTGGTAGGCAATGACCTAGGACAGTTTATGTTCTGTAATTCACCCATTACAGGAAACATCCATTTATTTATTTATTTTTAAATTCAGATCATGGCATTCGGTCTAGCAACCATTTTGTTGATTCTTAATCCCTGGGGCTGGGAGTTGGGCTTTTGAGGAGGAAACGTGTTTGTTTCAAATGTGAGACAAAAAATTGTTGTGTGTTTTTCTGTCTTACACAGATCTGGGGTTGTCGTAGCAATTAAGCCTGCATATTGCCATAGCAATACAGTTAGACTATTAGGGGATAGCTCAGCTGGTCCTGGCTGGATTTTAGTGTTAGTCAAATAAATAGTTTTTGCTATGTTCACCTTCTCCCAAAATCTGTGCTAATTTCTTGCTGAGTACAAGTAGTTTTAAAGGATTCAACATAACAAAAGTGGCAACAAGGATGGGATCAACCTGTGCTGCCCTGGCAGCAGCAGCAGCAACAACAACAACAACAAAAGATAGAAATCGATGTAAAAAAAGAATATTTTGCTGGATGGAGGGGGGCTGGTCCATTTACACTGATGGTTTAAATTGAAACTAAAAAAGGCTCTACTTTGTTCAGCCCAGAGGGAAGCATACAGACTGGGAAACAAAAGAGCAGTTCTAGTGAGGGAAAATCGCAACCAATTGTATGTGAACAACCCCAACACACATTAATAAAAGACACTAAAAGACAAGATAAAGGAAGAAAAAAGAGAGGGTGGGGCAGCAATGACTATAATTACATTGCCCCTGGGACCTTTTGATGGTACTCTGAAGGAATGGCACAGATACAATGAGCATTTTCAGCTTTTTTTGTTATTGGAAATTAAATTACAGAAGCAAAGATGCCAATCTTCCTAAGTGTTGTAGAACCTAAAACATATAGCATTTTGCACGGTTTGGTACAACCCAGTCAGTTAGGGACAAAATCTTGCAGTGACATTATGAAAATCTGGGAGGCACATTTTTTTTTTCAAAACAGATTGCAATTGGGGAAGGATTTAGGTTCCACAAAAGGAATCAAGAAGTGAAACAGCTGTGCAATTTGTAGGAACTTTGAAGAAGCTTGCTGAGCAATATGAATTTAATCAGAAGTTAAATGATGCCCTGAAATAAGGTTAGTGTGTGGCCAGCATTGTAAAGCAAAACAGAAGCACCTATAAATAACAGTGCAGCTCACCTAGCAGAAGGCTATTGCTTTTGCAGTCTTTATGGTACTGGCCACAAGTGAGGTGCAAAAAATCAGTGCATCGACTCAAGAGCATAAAGTGTCAAAAATCTACTCACAAGATAGTGGGGAGCCAGGAGTGTTACTGCTGTGGAAAACTGGGTCACCATACATTGGAACGCTGGTGTGAAGACCTAGTGCGTCAAAGATGTGGCAAAAGGAGACACACTGAGTGTGCCTGCAGACAAAAGAAAGAAGTGTCAAGTAGAACAGGCAAACCAAAGAAAACAAAGCCTGTGGTTTAACAGACAGAATGGGAACATCTGTACTCACTAGAACAGACTCAGGATGATCAAAGTGACACCTATTCAGAGGTGCTGCTCCGTGTCTTCTCAATGGAGTTGGCTTACCTGAAAACTGGATAATCATGCTGTTGGAAGGTAAACCTGTATGCGTAAAACTGAATACCAACACAGCACTTTTGTTGATCTCAGACACTGTGTATAAGAAGCTAATGCATCTTCCACTTCAGCAGACAAAAATTGTTCTGAAGATGTACACTGGAGAAGGTGTATCCAGGGTGGGCCCTACTGATGTTAAAGGGGAGCGCAGTGGACAAACTGCTAAATTACCATTGTTTGGAGTAGAAGCGGATTACCCAGGCTTAATGGGAAAGCTGTGGCTTAGGATGATTCACCTGAACTGGACAGAAGTAGACAGAATGCCTGAAGAAGAAACAGGTCTGGAAATTATATTAAAGAAACATGCTGCTGTTCCTGGCGAGGACATGCGAAGGATTGAAGGGAATCACTGTGACATTAAACATTAAGCCTGAAAGCCAACTTAAATGTCTGAAAGCTAGAATTGTGCTATATGCCATCAAGCCAAAAAAATGCAGCAGCCTTGGAGTTTCTGGTCAAAAATGGAGTCATAGTACCAGTTTCTCACAGCCAGTGGGCAACCCCAATCTTTCTAATATTGAAGAAAGATGACTCCATTTGGATTTCTCGGGATTTTAAGGTCACTGTTAACCTGGTGTTGTGTGCAGAGCAATGCTGTCTTCCCCAAAGCAATGACCTCTTCACTGGTTTGACTGGTTGCATTTATAGATGCACATTGATGAGAAGTCCCAAGAACTGTTGACTATCATGATGCATGAAGAACTGTACTGATATTTGCCCTTTAGAATAAAATCAGCTACAGCTTTGTTCCAGAGAGCTATAGAACAGATCCGGAAAGGCTTGCCAGGAGTCCAATGATGGCAAGAATGAGGAGAAGCACCTTAAGAACTGGGTCACTACCCTACAAAGATTAGAATAGTGTAGCTTAAAAGTCCACAAAAACAAATGTGAATTCTTCCAGCCCTCTATTGAATATGTATGATATGTCATAGAGGCTACTGCCTTCATAAGGCTCTTGCAAAATTCAAGGACACTCCACCTCCTCAAAATGTAAGCCAGCCTCACTCCTTTTTAGGGCTCTTGATCTACAATGGAAAGTTTATTCCAATTATCAACATTATTGAAATCACTACATAAACTCTCTTTGTCAAAACATGGTCTGAAGTGGACTGAAGCCTGTGATATTCAATTTAACAGAGTTAAACTCAAATCATGCTATGCAACAGTGCTACAGTCAAAGGTTTTTATGCATTTTGATCCATCTTTACCTTTACAGTTGGTCTGTGATGCCTCACTTTATGGAGTTGGAGAGGTCATGTCACACATTGCACCTTGAGGAGAGGAGAAACCCATTTCTTTAACCTCATGCACTTTAAGCAAAGCAGAAACTATGTCCAAATTAAACATGAAGAACTAAGAATAGTTTTTTGGAATTTTGAAATTTCATCAGTATCTGTTTGGATAGATGTTCATGCTTCTCACTAACCATCAACTTCTGACACCATTTTTTGGATCACACATAGGCATTCCACCACTGTTTGTTAGTCGTCTGAGATGATGGACATTGTTGCTTTCTGTACACACATAGGAGATCAAATATCAGACATCCACTCTGCACTTCAGTACAGATGATCTCTGAAGGCTGTCTTTATCAGTTAAACATCAAGATATTGACCAGAAAGAAATCGTCTACTTTGAACGGGTAGAGAACACACCCATCACTACTACCCAAGTAAAAAAGGCAACTCATGTTGACCCAGTACTGTCCCTGGTTATGGACCTAGTGATGAATGGAACATCTTTACAGGACTCTCTGGTCTCACCCAGCCTTCTGTCCTACATGTCCGTGAGCTGTAGTTATCAATTCATTGTGGTCACTTGTTATGGGGGATGCATCTCATTATTCTACCACTACTGAGATAAAAAAAAAAATGTTAGATCAACTATATTCAGATCACTGTGGAATAGTGCTGATGAAGCTATTTTTGGCGGCTTGGTTTGGATAGTGCCATTGAAAAGAAAGCATGAGCTTATATTTAATGTCAGGGTATGAGGAACATACTTCAGCTGGTGCCCCTACATCCATGAGACTGCTCTGAAAACTTGTGTCAGTACATTCATATTGATTTTTCTGGCCCATCTGAAGGACACATGTTCCTGGTTGTTATAGATGTCCATTTTCAGTCTCCAGAAGTCACTAAAATGCCATCTATGACTGTTGAAAGTACTATCCATAAATTGCATGGAATATTTAGTCATTTCACTCTGCCAGAGTAACTTGTCAGCAACAATGGACTGCAGTTCAACTCTCAGGAGTTTGAAAATGTTAAGAAGGGAAATGGGATACATCACATCACTTCAGCACCGTATCATCCCATCATGGGTTAGTTTAAATGTTTGTGCAGGCAATGAAACTAGCTATAAAATCTGCAAGGACACATTTGTTCATAAAAATCTGGAGACCTTCTTACTACCTTATAGAAACACACCTTATGCTATAACCAAAGCATCTCCAGCCTTCCTGATGCTGAAATGGCTCCTTTGCACTTGCTTTGATCTGCTGTAACCCTTTAAACAGTGACAAGCTATAAAACATAAATAGCAAAACTAAGTCATCAAATCTGCACACCGAGCAAAAGACCGAACCTTTAGTCTTGGACAGCCCATCCAACTCAGAACTATGCTTCTGGAACTATACGGATCTCTGCTACAGTTGTCACCCAGACAGGACCTGTTTCCTTACACTGTCCAGATAGCAGATGATCTTGTCTAGCAGTGGCATGTAGATCAGTTTTTTGGCAGGTCATACATATCTCAAGGATGCATCTCCAATTGAACTTTTCTTGACCTCACCATGAATGGTGAGATATCATAGAGTCAAAAGCCACCGATTCCTGACTCCCATTTTCCATACCATTTGGCAACAGATACAAGCTCCTCCCGAGTTTGACTAAGTACAACATCTTTACCTGTTCAAGCTACAAGTTCTGGGCCCATTGTTAGACCTGATCAAGAACAACTTCTGGTTAAAGAACACCAGAAGTTCACCTTAATTCACCTGGAGAGAGAAGGCCTCCTCAATGGCTGGGTCTTTAGCTAGTGGCAAACCTATTTGAATGGAACAGAATAATTTGCATTGTATATCTGGGAAATGAGGCAGTCTACCTCGTTTTGTGATTGTTCTATTCAATGGGCCTTTTCATCAAGGGGAGGGGGAGAATAAGTTGCATATTTAGATACCTTACCTAATTGCATGGGTTACTGTAGTAACTGCACTCACATGTTGCCCTTAGCAATACAGTTAGACTATTAGTGGATGGCTCAGCCAGTCCTGGCTGGGTTTTAGCGTTAGATGAATAAAAAGCTCTCTCTGTGTTTACCTTGTTGCTGAGTCCATTTTAGTTTCTCTCTCAATACAAGTGTTGTCCAAGGATTCAAACATAACAGAAATCTTAACAATAAATATGCTTTCAGAAACCTCATATTAGGTTTAGATTGAAAAATAAGTGTGTTTCTGCAGTAATCATTGAAAAGCAAAATAGTTTCTAATATTTTAGAAAATAATATCATAGTGAATTAACAATGATATTATATCTTGCCCTTTTGTTAATCTCACATTTACTCAAACACTGGGGCTTTTGTCTGGCATTCAGTGAAATGCACATTTGTTTAAAAGGACCTTAAGTTACTATCTGATCACACAAAGCTTACATCAATAACTACATCAATGTAGCTTGTCAGAACAATGCCAATTTACACTTGTTGGAGATGTGGTACATTGCAACAGCTTTGACGGAAATGTCTCCAGTACACTTACTGTCTGCATTTCATATTTTAGAGGCTGATGGGTGCTTGACAAATAATAACTAATGAATAATAATTAGATATCACATTGCTAAAAAATACACTTATGGTTGTTTGTTTCTACAGAATTGTGAGCACAAAGTTGTAGACCACTTTTTTAAAAATAAGGGAGCCCTAAAAAGTATTAAACAGAAAGCAATCAAGACATTAAGATTTCTAAATAAAGGGAAATATCATGATATAACTATATAAATTTTGTTATAGTTGTCATGGTTACAGAGTTAACTATCTTGTTTTCTGGTTTCTGTGACTATACCACCCACTTCCTCCCCAGCCAGAAGGACTATTGTATTTACCTTTCTTGGGATAGATCTAATGATAGTCCTACTCCTAGACTGAATACTGAATTACAGACCCTATGGATCAACCAAGCTTATCCCAACAGGTCTGACTGGATCCTGGTACCTGTGGTTCCTTTCTATAGGAGTAATGTCTACAGTGACCAGGCAGACTTCTTAACCCAAAGTAATTTTTTTTTATTCTTAACAGTAGCAACAAACCATACTGTAAGGAAAAGGTTTTAAAACAACAAAAGGACTATATGAATATGTACATTACATGGAGTTGGACCATTCTCTGCATGGGATCTCAAGAGGCTTAATTTCCTCTAGACCACCAACTTCTGGAATCTAGATTCAGCTTGGTTCTCCTAGTTGTTGAGTATGTGTGGTTTAAATCTAAGTCTTATTGTTCTTGGATGTTTTCTGAGTTAAATCTTTACAGGTAGCTCTGTGGGAGGTGAGGAAAATCACATTAAAATCAGTAATCCTGTAAATCTGTTGAGAAGCTATATTTTGGGGTTCCTGTGTTCCTTCCTGTCTTCATGTGGACAGACCCATATTAAATTAAACTCAATATATACACATATTAAACAGGTCAAGATACAGTAGCCCCCTTCCCTCCCTATGCAATCAGGCAAACATAAACAACATGTAGTATCCAAAAATTATAGAGCAGCTCCACATCCATTATATTAGTAACTTCCTAAAATTTCCCATGAGGTTTCTTCAGATTAACACTATACACTTTTGTATTTTGTCCACATTATGCCAAGAACTTCTTTAGTACAGTTTTATTGCATGGCTGAAATAACTCAGTAGAAGCTGTTTCTCTATCAGAATCTACATCCGTTATAGGGAATGTATTGAGCTGCTCCTGTATTTCAAGGAAAATGGGGGATGGATTTTGCTCAGAGAACTGAAAAATCCTACAGAATTTTTTTAAAAAACTGAATGCTGATCCAAATAAGAGACTGTTGTACATAGCACATGAAATAGAAATATTCTTCACCCTATTTAAAAATTTCCTATTAAAGTCAAAGCTTCTCACTTTCTGTGCCTGTGTAGCGGACATACAAAGCTATTGAATCCTTTGTTAGCTATGGAATTAATCAGGGCTGGATTATCAGAGGGGCTGTAAGGGCTGAAGCCCTGGACCCCACCTGAAAATGGGAAACCAGTCTCCAGCCCCTAAAACTGCTACAGTAATCCAGACTCCCTCCCCGCTCAGTGCCAGTAGAGCAGGGGTGCTGCTAGCATTCGTGACACTCCAGTGCTGTTGAGAAGGGGCAGAGTGAGGACCTGGAGCCAAAAGCCTCGTTCTGCCCCAACCCTGGGTTGGCTCATCCATCCCCAGGAATGGGGCAGGCCAGCACCTGCTCACCTCACCCAGGGGTAGGGCAAGATGGCACAGCCTCTGCTCTGGCTTAGCATGGCTCTCCAGGGCCCGTGGCTGTGGGGTGCTGCATCTGGGGCTGTCATGCCACACAGCAGCTGGCCTCCCCTCCAGGCAGACTGACTGTAGCAGGGCTGGGGCAGGAGCTCCCTCAGGCCCCAAGGCTTCACCCCAGAGATGGAGGGTGACCCTTGCTACAGGACATGAGGGAAGGGGCCCCAGGCCAGTTAATCCAGCCCTGGAATTAATGCAATTTTATAATTACACATCTGGGTAAATCCTGACTTGCCTGATACAGGAAGAACCAACCTTTTCATGATACGTGCTTCCAGTGTCTAACATAATCAGACCCAAGTCCCTGACAATGTTTCTAGGCAGTACTGTCATAAAAATTTATAATAAGACAAAATGAAGAGGAAGCAGAAATGCTACCTGTGGTATTCTATGAATAAAATCTGCTTGCTGGTGCAAAATCCTTCAGGGCACATTGTGAGAATGTGCTTTGAAGTTCACTTTACTGCTCTTCTGAGCAAGAGCAAAACTTCGCTGTGCACATGCTGCTGATTGTAACATATACACTAGCTGGAGGAATGAGAGGGGGCGATAAACACACCTCTTGCTCATAGTCTGGTCTCATTGTACAGACTAGCACACTGTTTGTCCATTTCTCCTAACACTCCTATGAGTGCGTTCAAGAAAGCCCAGCATGCTGTTCATGCACTGGAAGAAAGAATCCTTTTCTTTCTACTTTGTTCTCACTGCATCAATTCATTGCAAGTCAAGAAAAGTTTTCACTCTATTATACACTACCTGATTCAGGAGAATAGAGATGGCATATTTAGGTATGTATATAACAGAGCATATTAGATTTTTTAAAAAAAATATTTTTGGCATATGCAAAGTCTAGCAAATGCAAACACACCTATCTAGGTATCTGTCATAGGTGCATTAGCCTCCCCATTGGTCAAACTCTAGTGAGTGAAATGATGACTTATAGCCTTAAACACATCTACAGAAAGCAAGTAATCCTGATTCTCCATTGCCCTACATTTAGTGCTAGTGCAAAATGAGCATAACGTAGATGTGTAAATACCATCAAACCAGAATAGTCACTTTGTAAAAACACATGGTGCAGGATAATGGGAATCAGATCCAGGAAGTTTCAGTGGAAAACTAAGCAAGCCTTGAAAGTTTTTAAATAATAATAAAATAAAAGCAACCTAACTCATCAGATGGGTTTACTGAAGCTTATCCACTTCAGCTAAGCTTCCTTCTGTTTGTTCCACTGAGCTAGCCTGACTAACCAACCATGTAGCAGCATTCAGTTAGGTGCACACTATCACACGCAAACGCTACCCAAAATCTTGTCAAAAGACGTAGCTGTCAAGATAGTCTCAAAAATGTGTGGGTATATAAGCAAAAGATCATATAATCGAAAAAAATTCTGACCCACACAGTTGACGTGAGAATTCCTATCATATCTAGCTATCAGTGATATCCTTTAGCTCAAATAATTAAGGCTAGTTTTGGGGCCTGTGGAATCAAGATTTCCTGTCTTGGTTATCACACTGTACATGGGTGACTTATCTGCTAATTGTATTTGCCGTCTGCAACACGGATTTGTTCCAGCATCTCTACTGTAGCATGAAGTCCCAAACTTCAAGGCAGTCATGGAATTTCACAGGCATCACATGCAATCCAGAAATATGCCAACTGTAAGACATTCCCCTTCCCATCACTTTTAACTCTCATTTTAATTAACTCACAAAGGCAAGCATGAGGACTGGAAAAGCAGCAGTATACTGGAAGTTCATTCAGACATGTTTAAGCTGAGTTTTGTTCTTAAAGCAGTGCCTGCTAGCTCTAGCATTTTTACTTTAGATGAAGAATCTGGTTATTTTAAAAGATTTTCAGGAGCATGGAAAATTACAACATTATGCAAATAGTATGGTTCTTGAAAATGTCCTTCCTTGCCCTCAGCTGAATCTCCCATTGGTCTTAATATTCTGTCTCATTATGGACAGCTGGTTTTAGTAATAATATAGCAGTGGCAACTAAAGACTTCTGATGAAAAAACTAACAAAATATTAACCAAAATAGGTCAAGAAGAAATCATCCAATTCTTATTAAATTTTTATTCCAAAATATCAAAGGACAGAAATATTAATAGATGTGAACATTTATTTAAATTTTATGCTCTTTTTAGTTATTTTTGCAATTTCCATTAATCTATTATGAAATAATGGAAACACAAACATTTAGATACAGAAACACATGTCAGGATATTCAAAAGTGACCTGTGGTTTTAGCTACTTCAAGTTTTTGGTGTGTAATTTGAGATTCCTTGAATGGGGCTGATTTTCACAGGGTGGGCACTCAGCACCTTCTGTTGGCCTTTAAAATGTCTTAGGTTAATCATCAGAAATTGAAGTAACCCAAAGTTATTTTTTCAGAGGAGTGAGATAATATAACAATTAATAAATTTAAAAAATAAAATTGTTTTGCTTCTTTTACAAATTTTATTCTGAAAATCAAAATAGTTGAACAAAAATTTTGCTAAAACTTTTCCATTGAAGAAACAGACACCTTTAGAATTCAGTTGCATCCAAGGATGGTAATCAAGCCTCCAAAGGAAGATGAAGAACTGAGTTTGAACAGACTCCTTGGACAATTCCTTCATCATGACTGGACATCTAGTTCATAGAGTGAAAGTGGCTAAGTTTGTCCTTTCAAAAAATAAAGCAATAAAATGTTGCAATGACTGCTTCTTGGAATCACTTGGGTAAAGGACAGGGTGGCGGGTGCGGTCTACTGAAAAATCAGAGAACCATTCTGGCCTGAGCATTTGTAAGGAAAAAAAAAATTTTTTTAATACCACCAAAGGAAAGAACAGACATATCCTATTTTTGCTTAACATGCTATTATTCTTATAATCTGAAACTTTGCAAGAAAAATCCTGGGCATACTGTAGTCAATGGAGCTTAATCTACTCAAATCAGTGGTCTGTGGATTTCACCCAATATCTCTTCTGATTGTTCAGTGTTAAGGTATTTGTGGCCTGTAGTGACTTCAAAGATTTTTTTAGCTGTGATTTCAGGAGGTAGCTCTGCAGGAGTTACATGCTTTTTGTTTCAGAAAAAACACACAGACACTGATTTCAGTTGTTTTTGTGACAAATATGACTAAATATTCAATAAGTTATCTTTCAAATTAATCTGTCAGAACAATCATGACACAGTATAATGATGAAACATTACCCTGTTCTAAAGATGAATTTTTATAACAGTTGTAACTGGCCTCTGGGGTGTTACTGATTGATGAAGCAATATTTTAAAACAAATTGGGCTAATTTTTTGTATGTGTGTATATATAGAAAATCTACACACACTATTGTTTGCAGATTAATTTTAAGTAGTTTGCTTCCAGAATAAATTCTATATGGTTAAGAAGCTATATAGTTATATTATTGAACTTTACCTTAGAATAGTTGTTCTCCCTTATTAGCCACCAAATAGGTACAGTTAACATATTGAACTAAACCCTATAAATCCAAAGCTCATCAAAAGTTACAAATATAGTAATTTCAGTATGAGAGAGGTACAGAAGGTGCTGCTTAATGTGATTGCTTTTATTTTAATTGAAGGTACTCTGCACTACACCATGATGCACTAAAAGAAGTCAAAGAAGGGCAAGAAACCTTAAGATAATCCCATGAATCTGAATTACGTACGTGGCAGAAATCAGATAGAAAATATGAATGTTAAATGTATGAGGATTTCCAGACTGCACAGTTTAATAATATCAGGTCAGAATAAAGCTGTAGTCTTTTAAAGTCTAATGTAGGATTTATGCTAAGGCTATCTAAGACTTGTGATATGAAAAAAATAATCTTTTGTATAACTGGAGTGTGAAGGGGCGCATTGTGTCTTTAAGGGCCAGCTAGGAGCTAAAGTCAGAACCACCAACCTATAATAACAAAGAAGGCTCCCAGCTCAGCATTTGGATTCCCCTATTTAAACCAGAAGAAGAAGTTGTGCAGAGGTGATACAAACAAGAAGTTGCAAAACTGACAAATGGATAGTGATCTCACTCTAGCTTGATGAAGGTTGTCCTGACAGAGACGTCTGCTTTTTGCCTTCAATTTTTGGCATTTCTGAACCTGTATCCAGAGGCAAGGGCCTTTAAACTGCTTTTCAAGTGCTTATTTTGTGGGGCTTCTTTAAAGGGAGACTTACTCATGCTAACAAATGTATTTGTTTTCTTATTGCCTTGATCTGAGTAAGCACATTTGTTGACACCAAGTTGACATAAAGTAGTTTAAGGTGCAGCTGTGCCTCACCACACCCGACCATAACGGGGTCCAGGGGATGAGTCATTCCTCCATACAGAGGCTTATTATTGATTTCCTGGAACCAGATTTCCTACCATTATTTTTATGAATACTTAATTTCTTCTCTTACATTAAATGTCAGCCTTTTCTTTTTTAGTATAGTGGCCTAGATTCATCATAATGGTATGACTGCACTGCTGGCTACGGAGCAATCAACTCAGCAGGATCAATTGAGCAGGTAGTGGAGACCCAGTCACTTGATCTCAGGTGAACTGTCCAGCTGACACCAGAATCCACCTCTTGAAAACAGTAAGACTGAGTTGAAAGGAGGGCATATCCCATCAATGCATTGCCATGAAGACACCATGCTACAAGAATGTCAATGGGAGATACACACGTTATATTATGTAGCATGTGTATTTCCTATCTACTGCTGGAGGTAGTATAGGCCAGACCTGACTCAATACACTTATATATCATAATGCACTTATTATCTGGATATAAGATAAAAAAGCTTATTTTCAAGCAGCCATTGCAATGTCTTGAGTAAATATAACTCTCTGTTTGTGGACTGTCCTTAAGCAACTTACAATTTCCCCAAAGTATGTGCTGTTCAAATAACAAATGTTTAGATTGTTGGCCAGTCACCCATTGCAAGTTTTTGATATGTGTAAAACAGAAGTTCTATATACCAATTCTATTATGATACTATCATTTTAAAGTATACATGGCACAAAATTCATGCTCAGGTAAGGACTGAAGTGCTGGGCCCTAAGGCTGTTTTATAATAGTCTCCAAACCGCTCCCAACAGTAGACTTTGTTTAGCTGGAAGGATTTGCACTTCTGTGTGAACCCTGTGGAGAAAATGAAAAAGATCTTTCAATGGGATTTATCAAACAGTTCAGCAGGTGCTATGCAGTCGATTCCTGAAAGATCCCTTCACTTACTTCAGTTCATCCAAAAAATTATTCTTATTACTTCAAGATAACATTATTGAGTGGGAATGTTACCAGAATTAAAAAAAGGATTCTTTACTTTATAATACTTCTTTTGTAAAATGTTTCCTATAATTGCCTTACCAGTTTTTTGAATCATAAAATGACCTTTCTTTTCATTTAGTCAAAAAAGTGCTAGAAATGATGTAAGACTTTGAATTAAAACTCTCTTCAATTTGGATTGTGTATTTCTTGATGGTCTTTACTCACCAACATATTGTCAAAGAAGCATCCTGATGGTACCTTATTTTCTTGTTGTGGTTTGGTTTGGTTTGGTTTGGTTGACATTATTTAAAAACTGTCATAAATCTCCTTTATTTTCATATGGTAACCATTTCACAAAATTTAGGATGCACTTAATCATGATCAAATGCTGCTCTTCTCAATTTCAGACAACCAACCAATCTGTCAATTCCAGGTATTTTATGATAAAATAAGCCCAGTCTGGTCAAATTAGTTTTGTCTGAACATTTAAAAATATGCAAGCTACAGTATGTGTTGATTCAACAAGAAAATCAGAACTATTGATGCTGAAAACATTATCCACTTATTTAGAATGCCTAATAATACAAATGGGTTGTTTCCTACTCGCAATAGACCTGGACTGATATTTGTCCTAGAGGTACACTTTATGGGAGGAATTTGGAGAGGGATTGTGCAAGAATCTTCTGCATGTATTATCCTGAGAAAAAGTGTAGCCCACCTCTCTCCCTCCAGTGTTACATTAGCCCACCATATCATCCAGGGAAAATGTCAGGCTTGGCTCTGGCTCTATCTCTTACTCTTTCTTATTTGTTTGGAGTGATGTCCACCCCTGAGTTGCCTGTGGATGGAGCAGTGGAAGTTCAAGGGCTGCCCTTGTGTGCCTCATACATTGAAAATAACGCAGGCTCCTTATCCATTTCTTTCCAAACTCTCACAGAGGTGTGCAGGGACCTGACACAATCTAACCCTGTGTTTCTAATCAGCTGCCCTATTTTGTCCTATGTTTTGCAGATAAGCTCTCTACTGCCTTTAGAGCCACACAAAGATATGTCATATCATACACTGCCTAATCCTGCAAATAATGAGCAGTCTCATAAAATTGTACAGAAAACTGTCTCCAACATAACAAAAATAAAATTTTGTTCATAAAGGGACTGGAGCTATTCTGCTCAGTGTTCATCCTATAAGAGGTAAATGTCTTTGCTGGATGGTTCTTTACCACACACTCTAAGACCTAGTCTTACACTGCTGCCAGCTATCAGTGGGAGAGATGCAAATTGCATAATGTAGCTTGCATCTCTCGCATTGACTTATTCGCCTTCTCAGTGGCTTCTTCAGCAATAGGAGACACCCCATAGTCAACACAAAGGGGATGACGGATATTTGAAAGGACCATCAATCCCATGCAATTTGAGTAGAGCTATAAACCTTTCTGTCAGGCTGCAATGCCTGAAGTGGTGAGCCTGGCCCAATCCCACAATACATGAGCTATTGCTGCCTAGTGGGCACAAGATGGGGTTAGGGTTGCCAGGGATTGACTGGAAAGTATAGTAAATAAGGAAACATCAAAAGTATAGTTATCTAAATAACTGTGCACAGTTGGCTTCTATTCCACTTCTGGGAAAATAGGAACAGGGAAGACCAGGTATTGCTGGAGCTGGAAGAGCATTCAGGAACTGACCAGTTCTGATGGAAAGGTGCTGGCACCTGGGAAGGATCTTGAAGCATGTGGCTTTTTGAGGATTGGGGCCAGTGGCTGATTTCACAGATCAGGCCCCCTTAGCAGCCTCCATTGTGCCATGTCACCAGGATGCTGCCACCTGCCCTGACTCAGTCACCCAGAGCATGACTCTCCCTCCTCCAACCTGCCCCAGTGACACCTCACTCCGCTTAAGCATGACTCTTCCTCTCCTGTCTTTCCTCAGTCACTCCTCCAATCCTAAAGACCTGTCAGGGAGCAGAGGGAGGGAGATGAAGAGAGCAGTAACGTGAGTAGGGAGGGAACAAGGAGGGCTTCAAGTGTAAAGGAAGAGCAGGGGCAGGGCCTTAGTGAGAGGCCAAGCAGGGGCAAGGGAGGTTACCATGCTCTATGTCCATTTTTCACATATTAGAAACTTGTCCACTGAGATAGGTTAACTCTCTTGTATCTCCTCAACAAACCCCGAAGGCTTCTTCTCCATGGTGATTGGTATTTTTTCTTTTTTAGAGGTTGGGGAAACCTCAGGTTCAAATTTTGCCCCAGGTCACCCAAAACTGCCATATGGCCTAGCTCAGAAGCATTTATTACCATCAGAGCAGAATGCTGGACTACTCAAACCATTGGCTTGACCCAGGATGGCCATTCCTGTGTTCCTCAAGGTGTTATGAATTGCTAATAAAGTCGACCTTATTAAGACAGCTTAATAAAGCCCTTTAGTGTAGACATAGCCTCGCATAGACTCTTCAGTACTTGGAGTTCAGATTTTTATCTTAAATCAATAGTTTCATATTCTCAAACCACAGAGGAACAGCAAAAAAATCACTTTTGCATGGTACAGTGTGTTAGCTTTTCATGATTTTTCCAACAAATTTTAAATCTCCTTCATTGCATGAGACTCAATGATTTAATGGCATGAATCACTAGAAGAGATAAAACATTGTGCATCATACACATTATAGGTTTTCACTTTGAAATGATTCAGAATTTGTGGCATGTAGCCATTTTCCACCAAAAATACAGCAGAATCATTTTCTGAGTTTAAGGACTTGATGTTACATAATTTCTCAGATAGGCCTGTAGTAATTTTGTTACACTGATTTTGACTCATGATTTATTGTAGAGGCTCTTCTTCATAAATAACACTTTAAAAATCATATTTCAAGTTGCTCTTTATGATGCTCATTTTATTTTCCTTTGCAGTTTTCTTTAAAATCTAGTCTCCTACGTGAGTTCTTTTTGTATACATTACACTGTGCATCTGTTATTATAATTTAGGTATCTGAAATCAGTTTAAGCAGTCAGTGGAATAGCTGACTGATCTGCCATAAGTTAAAGGTAAGAAATATTGCTATTTTACCTTAATATACTGGCTGCTGTTCAGAAAGTGTTCTATATAGTCAAGCCTTCTTTTTTGGCATCACCTGTACACATCTCCAATATTAAATTTATCCCTTCCATATCTCCCAGCCTCTGTGGTCATTCCCTCAGAGAGATGAGATCTTCTCCAGATGCCCATACCTCGACAGGAAGCTAGGAAAAGAGTCCAGAGATCTCTCCAGGTCATGAACCATACTCCCTCGTGTCTCAAGACACCCGCTGGTGCTGGAGTTTAAGAGAAGAAAGAAGTCTGTGCAGAGGAGGGAGAAAACTCAGGACTAAAAACTCAGCTACACCTTCCTAACAAACCTATCCTTCCTCTCCTTCCTTCTCCCCATCCCTGTGAATACCATTGATCAATATTTTTTCTTTATCTTCCTTTCTCTCCAGATATACTTTGAGATGAACTGTTTTATTTGTTGGTTTTAATTCTTTCAGAGAGGAAGAGAAGCAGCAGGGGGCCAGTTAAACAGCCCTCCAAATTAATACGGAGTTATCTTGAGGGGACTGGATAGCCATCAGCATGTTGGGAAGGGGCTGGAGGCAGCACATAAGTATCTAGATAAAAAAGATCCTGCTTGAACAGAAGAGACTCAGAAAATTTGTGATCAAAGCACTTGCCTGGGTATATCACACGTCCAGTAAATGTCCTCATCATTGCACCACTGGTGGTCAGAGGTGTCTCTGGTCAAATTTCCTTTTAAAGAAATTGCTTTATTTGTCCAGGGCTGGATAGTTGCACAGTTTTGTGCATATTATCTTCCTATTTCATGGCTTCCTGATGGAATTCTCATTAGCATTTGTTGCTAAATTCATTCTTAAGACCCAATAGCTATTTTGCAATGGAAACATTTTTTTTTACTTTATCCTTGACATCTGGCATGTTGAAATCTTCCACTAATAACCAATAATTACATAATGTATGTTGTCAGATAGAGGGTATATTTCTAGAATGGGGTTTGGGCTTGTTACATTAAAAAGAACTTAGAAGATTTATATACACTTCAGTTATTATGTCTAAGATAAATCTTCAGTGTTCCTTTAACTTCCGTTTGTTTATCTTCAATTTTTTTCCCCCAAAATCAAAACATTCTGTGAATCATGCACTTTTCATGGCTAGATAACTGTTACATGCTCAACTGATGTTAAAGCTGCAAAGTCAGAGAACATTTTTTTTTTCTGGAAGTGACTTTAGTACCTGACAAAGAACTTGGTTACAGATTGTATAGCTGAGAATCTAAAACCTCTGATTCTGCTAATTGAAAATATAGTGAGTGGTAACGTGAGCATTTTCCCTCTTAAACCTTTGGAAATGTTTACGTCCAGTGATGGCTTGCTGAGAATGTATACTATCCTGGGAAGTATGTTCATCCAGATTACATTAACTTCACCCCATAGACTCAGTTGTAACTATTCCCACCTGCTCAGGTCCCATTTGCAGTGGGTAAATTTTACATTTTTGACTGAGGAATATTTTTAGATGAGAAATTATTCATTCTGAGTATTTTAAGCCTTCTGGAACAGAGCCATCTGCTTAGTGAAATTCTCAAAAGGCGAGAAGGCTTTTCACTCCCTTTTGAATGGTCTTCACCCTCATTTGAAAGGGTCTGAAGTGCTTTCACAATCAGCTCTTTAGAACATGCCAGGAAAAGCTGTATAAAACTCAGGGTCTTCAGCTGGCCTATTCTCAAGCTCAGTGCATAACCAAAGTCAGCAGAGTTTCAGTCTACTTGTGATTTCATTCTGAATGAGCTTCAGAAGCCTTTCCATGTTTGCTAGGAAACAAACTAATTGTTGCTCAACTACTGCTAGCTAGACCATGTGGTGTAGTGTGGGGTGGTAAGAGAGAGGAATAGTGTAGTGATGGGATAGTAAGGAGAGCAAAGCCCACTTATTATAGTGAGAAAAATGGTGTAGGGAGGAACATGAGGTAGAGGGCCAATGGGTATGAGACTGAGATGTGGAAGCAGAGGTGTGGGTGGCAAGTGGGAAGAGGTGAGGGAAACAAAGACCATTTTGGAGGAAAAGAGTTAGTGGATGGTATAGACTAAGAAGAAGGAGCAATGCATGAAAGAGGGAAGAGTGACTCTTTGTGCTGGATGATGGAGAAAAACATTTTGTGGGAATTGGTGGAGTCACCTACTGAAAGTCAGTGTGTTAACACCCACTATGGACCCAGTAGCCCACTGTCTTTTATAAAACTGCAGGAAGGCTACAGCCACAACCATTACTATTGTCTGTAGTGGTGAGCTTTACCCAATTGCATGGGTTTCCCATCCTCTACAAATCTTTATAAAATTTGCCTCTTCCAAGCTCATATTTTCTCCTTTAGTGTTCCACAGGAGTTCAGAGGGTAGCTCTGTGGGGAACATTATTAGCATTTCTTTTATTCAGCTGTTTTGGCAGAATGAGCAGATTTCATGGATTTCTCTAGTCTTGCTCATTTTTCTATAGCCTAATGTAATTTCTATTAAACATATCTGAAATTTAACAGTACATTTCTCATTAATCATCTAGTTTATTTTTTACCTTTTTCAGTATAGATTTAAACATTAACACAATCTCAACATTTGGGCCTGTAATTATCAATATTCTTCTCCAACAACTAGGGAATTGTGTATGTTGGTCTTTGAACAGAGTATTGACATATTTGATTCAACAAAGCCAGAAAGATATATACTTAGAAGAGGCAGGAATGAAAATTAGAGGGTTTTTTTAAGAAAATGCCTATATGACTTTACTATGATTTCTTACTATGGATTCATAGTATGGTTTCATACTATGGATTATTTTCTCCTTACAACAGGTGATTTGACCTCACCTGCCTCGGTGTGCTGGTTCCCAGTGTTTCAATCTTAACAACTGCTTTGATTTGCTTTACATTATGACCTGATCTCACGACATGCACTTCCCTACATTTATTTTGCCCCCATTCTGTAAGTTCCTCCTTCTTCAAAGAGTCTGATGAAGTGGGATTTTCTCCCATGAAAGCTCATGCGATAAATAAATTTGTTAGCCTTTAGGTGCCACAGGACTCCTTGTTTATTTTGCAGAACTAGACTAATATGGACTCATAAAATCTGCCATACTTGGTGCAGCAATTACCAGACAGTTCTCATAAGCATCAAGTAGCCAGCTATCTATCTTTCTATCTGTCTTTCTAGGCTGAACCTCTAGTCATCAAAGCCTGTCGGTCTTGCTGCCGCAGCCCCCTCCCCGTAAAGATCTAGTGGGTGCATGAAAAATGATCAGTCTCCTTCATCTCTGCATGATGTGCATGCATCTAATGTAGAGTTAATGGCTCTCACAGCTCAAGTGAAGTATTTATATCTCTGTTGTCCCATGTTTCTTTCCTGCCCTTACACTGGCTTTATTAACTGGAATATCAGTTCTGAGCAAGCCTATGTCACAATTTCCAAAGAATTCATCTTTACAAAGAATTCCATCTCTTTGTGACCCTCCAGGTCAACAACAATAGCTTCAAAATGGCATGCTTGAACTTGAGGGCCATGAGCTGCCAAGGTAATGTCTGCCCTAGGCAAAGTAGATTCTGCTGACTCCTCCTCATGACTATCTACTTGCCCTCCCTAACTTCATGGAGATAATGGTACAGAATTTCTCTACTGAGTTGATCCTTCCCCCAAACTAAACTACTCCACAGAAGCTTGCTGCTTCCAAGCAGTCTCACCCTGGTGTCTACGACTTCCACAAGCACAGCTGCCAGAGAAGGACTGTTTGAGAGATAATACAATATTCCTTGTAGGAGGAGCAGCAACAACCCCCCCCCTTTTTTTAAGTCAGACACTTCTCAGAAGTACTTAGACACCTAATGGGAGGCATCTCCCTTGAGTTGTATTTCACAGCTCTGTATACTTTAGTCATCAGCCATTTCTTAAACAAGTTACCTCTTTCTGGGGGGAAAAAAAAGGCAAAGGTTGTGAGATCATTTCCTTGCTTACATCCCATAGTCCAAGCCCCCCTAGAAGATATGGAACACTCAGGTTCAAATTTGTACCCTGCCTGGTACCGTGCAAGGATTTGCATCCTGATCTATTGGATCTCAGAGGAGTGCCTTAACCCCTGGGTTAAAAAGTATCCCAAGCAGCAAACTCCTGGTTTCTTTCATTGAAGTTGTTCTAGTGTATATGAAATACTTATATAGTCCTTAAAGCAGGGACTGGAACCTGGATCTTGCAGGTGTGTACTTTAACTACTGGGGTACAAAGTCATTCTTTTTCTGCCCCTATGAAAATGTAAGTATTTCCTAATAAACTAGAACACTCTCAACAGGAGAAAGCAGCTGATTCCAAGCAGCAACTTGAACCCAAATATGTCATTTCTCAGGTGATTGCTCTAACACCTGGTCCATAACAGAGGCACTGTTGAGTTTTGTGGAGTCTCTAATCCTGTAGGCATGCTCTTGCATGGCCTCTGAGAATGTCTAGCGGATTGGGTCTGCCAAAGATTGTTGGGAGAATATCTAGTTTGAGGAACTTCCTGGGGCTTAAGTAGCAAGAAGTTTGGTGGTGCTAGAATTTACATGACTTGTCCACCAGCAGATATTTAGGAACCTCAGCAACCTTACCAGTAAGAAACATAAGCGTCTAGGAATTTATGATCTTACAGAGTTAGCAGCTGAGTAGGGGTTTTTAAGGCCCTCAGTTCTGGATTTAAATATCTAAGATGATAGGTGCCTAAATTAGTTTGTGAATGGAGCCCCTGAGCATATAATTTTGGCGGACTGGGCAGACTTGTTCATCTGCCATTTGCTTAGCATTCTCTCACAAGTTTTTGTCATTGTATTCTATGTGGTCTCTTAAGAAAGGATAATGGCTGTTTTGTTTTTTTTTTTCATTTTCTTAAATACACGTCAATTCCTAATTCACTAATTTCAGCCCTGATCAAGGGTGACTGCTATCACCTGATTGTTTCTGATTCATAGGTCTCTTCTTTTATGATCATCCTAGGGTGATAAATGAAGTCCATACTAGGTTCCCTTCTTTCATAATATAGCATGAAAATAATATATTGGTATGCATTTAAGAAGGCTTAGCACAATTGGCCCTTGGTTTCTGACTGGGGCTTTTGTCACTGTAGTAATACAAATAATAAATAATATGTTAATGTTAGTGTACTTCAAAATTTACTTTAATAAAGGATGGAAGATCTGTTCAAAATGTAGTGCTACAAGTGAATGTTACTCCAACAAAAACTATTCAAATTAATTTAAAAATTTATCCTCAAAATAAATGATACATACAGCTAATCTGCTGTTAGTCTTTCTGATGATTTTTAAAATAATAAAGGACATTATATTTGTTGTATTGTACTCTTTAACTTTCATCTAGTTATAGTCTAAGAAAAAGCTGTTGTGACAGGAACACTGAAATATTTTTAGATGTTTTCTATTTCTCTTACATAAGAATTAATCTTTATTTTCCTGTCAGCAACTTGGATATGTTACCATTAAATTAATAGAACATTAAAACTAATGCATGTGTTGTGATGCAAACCTCTGAAAAGAACAGGAGATCTGGTAATGGGTCTTCTAGCTGCTCATTATTTTTTATCTGCAGAAAGCAGAAATCCACAATCTATTTTTAAAGAATGTGATACATTCAAGTAGAAGGCCCTTAATTCCCCACAATGCTGTCAAAGGTTTTTTCTAAACTCATTGCTTTCCTGCATATTTTGAAGTTTTAATGCTTTTAAAAGTCAGACTCTATAACTAAGAAATCTTTTTTCCTTCCAGTTTTTCTGTTTACTGATAATACTATAGTAGAGTTTATTCATTATCTTAACCTTTATGTTATACTATTTCTAAGAAATCAAAGAGAGACAAGAAGAATTTCATTATTTACATTGATGTTGTAACATGCAGAGTTTCCAGTCCAGACTGGATATTATTCTGATAGGCATTGTACAAAGACTTGGTCCCTGCCCTTAAATGTTTACAATCTAAGGCAGTTTTGCAGTTGATTGAACCTGGGTGCAGGGGTAATCATATGGGAGCATTCAGCTTCAGAAAAAGATGTTCAAATCAAAACTGACATGAAGGTTGGAGAGAGGAGGATATAATCAAAACAGTATCATAATAATTATTGATAGAAATTGATTTCTTTCCTAAGCAATTACTATTAGGGCAAGCAAACCCCAGGAAACCTTCATAATAACTCTTTTGTGAGCTATAAGCCTGTACCAATCAGTGGCTAAAAGTTCTTAGTTTATACCTCTATTTGTACTGAGCTGAATCAAAGCACCATATTGAATACCCTTGTGACACTGAGCCAGAAAGGGTAAGCAACTAGAAGGTTAAATGATCTAAATTCAACCTTTAAAGTTATACATTAGAATAGCAATTAGGCCAAGGGGTGGATTACCACATGGGCCAATATGCCCAGTGCCCAGGGGCCCACCACAATGGGGAAGGGAGTGGGGTAGGCCAGCCCAGAGGCCAGACTCTGATTTCCCACCCTGCCCCTGAGCCAGCCAGTCCATCCCCGGGGGCAGCAGGCTGCTGCCTGGCTGGTCAGACTCCGGAGGTGGTGGGGCAGACACATGCATGCAGTACATTCTCTGATGCAGCACATGCCAGTCGGCCCCACCACCCCTGGGGGCCAACCAGAGAGGCCATGGCCGGCCTTTGGCCCCAGCCTTCTTCCCCGCCCCCAGTATTGGCCCGCTGGCAGGGATCCCACCAGCTGGGGAGGTCCAATGGCCCTGAAGCCGCTGATCCTCCTCTGATTAGGGCCATGCCTTATAAATAGTTAAGAAAGCCTTGTTAGACTAGACTAAAACTTTGATATGTAGACTTGTATTGTTAGAGAACTGGAAGAAGATGGTGATTTTATTTTTCTGTGTTTACCTGTATCTTGTTAGAATTTAATAATGTAAAAAGAGTGCTCCTGTTTGTTACTATAGTCTATTGATGCAGAGATCCAAAGGGGATGCTAACATTTAGATGCTACCTGGATATAATAGTATTATTGTCTATATTTCTGTTTGAAGTTTGTAATGAACTGTCTATGAATTGCTTAATGAATTATTATCTTTTGTTGATGAATACAACTAATTATATGTGTATACATAGGAAATAGGAAGTTTTATTTCAAAGCCACAGTGATTACCTATTCTTCAAAGGAATACCTACTGTCAAAAAGCTATTAACAGCCTGTCACAGATCTATAAAGGAGCTCTAAGGCCCTTATTCTGTAATCTCAGATTAATTTACACTTGGTCAGAGGAAGTTTGAGTCAAAAGACTGAGGTCTTCAGTGCCAAGCTAGATTGGGAGACTTGTTTAAGTACAGTGTTTAGAGACTTGGACTCTCAGTTTTGCACTTTGCCCTGATTTTTGCATATTCAGGAGGTTATCCCAGGAGGCCCGAGTCACAGTTATCCTGCTAACTCTCATGGAAGAATTTAAACAAACTCTATATGTGGATTATTTAGTGGATTGTATCCTATGGCAGTGGTTTTCAAACCATGTTTTGTGACTCAGTATTGTGTTGCAGACCCATAGGTACTGGGTCGTGTACTGCCTGTTTCTGCCACCAAAAGAGTGGAATGTATTGCTGAAAGATGTAATTGTTGGGTAATGGATATAAATGATTCTTTTAAACTGGGTCCCAAGAAAAAAAGTTTGAAAACTATTTTCAGAACTGATTCAGAAATAGCTTTTTGCAGCTCAGCAGCTCACCAGTTCTATTATGAAATGGATCTAACAACTTTAATTATGTCTGTATGGATAATGATATTTTAACTAATACTTTCTCTCTTTTCTTTTTTAGTAAACTATAGTTTAGTTAATAAGAACTGGCTATATGAGCGTGTATTTGAGTAAGATCTCAAATATTCTTTGAGTTGTTGGTTAAGGTATCTGATTTCTTGAGATTAATAAAACTTTATGTAATATGGACCTCCTGGGATAGCCACCTGAGTATGCAAATATCAGGGCAGGTCATAAAAAGGAGAGCGGATTCTTCCAGCACTGATGGGTGGCACTGAAGTCAGACTTCTCAACAGCCACGAACAATGCTTCTAATTTTCCACACTGGTTATCAAGAAGCACAACGAAATATACTTGGACCCCTTTACTGCTGTAACCCTTCTGCCAGGGTGAGATAGCAAAACAAGGGCTGGGTTCTATATCTAGGGGTTTCCAAATAATGTTACACCACCAACAGGCTCAAGCCCCACCCAGTTTTCTGGGAAGTCATGCACTATTCCTTGGGCACCCCAAAGGGGTAATGCTTCCCCGCTCGCAAGCATGAGTCTGAGTGTAGTATACAGAACTTTTAATAGTAATAAAATAGAATGTAAAAGGCCCAGTAACAAAAATCAGCACTGATCTGGAAAATCAGTGCAGAGCAAGGTTCCCAACAACCCACACTGCATAACAAAACATACAAAACTCAATAGCAAAACTGACACTGATCTGGAGAATCAGTGCTAAACAGGCTCCCAACAAACTCCAAGGTATGTACAGAGTGTCTTTCACTCCAGCTGTCCACCGGCACCAACCACTGGTCACTCACTCTGTCCACTAGCACTATCCCTTGGCTCTGCCTGCTGTCCATTGACTCCACCCGCTGGTCACTCATGCCATCCAACCCACCAGTGGCCATTCTCACCAGCTGCTGGCTCTGTCCACTGGCTCTACCCACAGGTCACTCACACCATCCAGTCCACTGCTGGCCACTCTCACCATCTGCCAGCTCCACCCACTGGTCACTCACGCTCTGCTCTCACCGTCCACTGGCTCCACCTGCTCTCTGCCAGCTCCGCCCACAGGTCACTCATGGCATCCAGCCCACTGCTGGTCACTCTCACCAGCCGCTGGCTATGCTTTCGGTCCCAGTTCCACCCACTAGGCACTCATGCCACCCAGCTCACTGCTGTATGTTCTCACTATCCATTGTCCACCAGCTCTGCCTAAAGGTCACTCACTCCATCTGCTTTGCCTCTTCAGTGATTCAGCTCAGAAAAAGGATTTTCCTCTCTTAGTGATTTCAGCTCAGAGGGATGGTTTGCCCTCTTTCAGTGATTTCAGCTCTTAAACCTCAAGTGGCTACAAACAGCTTCTTCCATTAAAATAATAAAGAAAGACCTGATAAGAAGCCTAGCTACATCTACCATTTGACAGTGGGCTAGGAGGTGAAGCACATACCTCAAACATAGCTCCAGACCAAGCTATGCAAAACCACTCCTGTCTTTTACTTTTCCAGGCTGAAATAGGCTGTGGCGTTTCTTACAAGTTTCTTTTCTGCTAAGGGTAGCTTTTACCCTTTAACTAACCCAAACAGGTTTTGATCAATCAAGAGAGTAGCATATCACAAAAGACAGTATTTCATGTTTCCCTTCAGTACAATTACAGATATTGACAGATTTGTGATCAAATAAACCCAAATACCCATTGCCCATATTGCCCTGCACCCATAGTGTGACTATGCTAATATATGTTCTTTGTGCTCATGCAAATACAAAACCTATGCAGATTAGTTGCCCTCCCCCAGAAGCTGTTAGGCACAGCTTCTAAGCCTGCCTTACACTGCCTTTCAGCCACTGGTTCCCAGATAGCCAGTGGGTCTAGTAAAGAGCTAAGTTATTTAAAATGCCAAACTCTTTACCCAAAATGTTCTCCTTGCCTCAGAGGACCAACCACATTATATAGAGAAGCATAGGTTTAGATCTTACACAAAATACCACACTGCCAGCCAATCCTTTTGTAACTAAAACAATAGGTTTATTATAAAAAAGAAAAGAAATAAAATATGAGAAATGTTCAAAAGTCAAAGCAAATCACATACATAAAATGATTAAAAATCCTTCTAAAGAAAGTCTTTGGTAGAATTTGGAGTCTGTAGGCTTCTACAGTTCTGTTGTGGGGGAGTGGGTGCAGGGGGCACAATCCCCACACTGCAAGAAGGAGTCCCAATCGAGAGGCAAGAGATCAAACCACAATTTTTGGCTTACCTACTTTTTATATGACTTTTATTAAGAGAAATAAAATTACAGAAAAGAAAGAAGAGAAAAAAAGGTTAAATGAGAGGTTAATATTATTCAATTACTAATATTCCTATTACAAAAATTAAAACTTGCAATTCCTATTAAATTACACTTAACAAAACTCATACAAACTGTCGTTCTAGAACTCTATTTTTTAAAGGCATTTAAAGATCTTCTAAGTACAAATTAATTGCCCAATAAACAGAAAATAGAACACAAATCCCACTATAACATCTATCCCAATCCTTGTGCCTAACCCTGAATTAAAACCCCCAGTTCCAATTCTGATTGATATGATTTAACAGAGTGGGGTTTATAAGAGACAGAGATAGAACACACAATCTGTAGGCAAAAAGAGCTTTGCTATTCACCACATACACACACTGAAACATCACACTAAAACATCATACACAGCCCAGGACAGCACAAACACCTTGCTTCTCCCCCTGGCTCTCTAGACACCATGGATCATTGCCCAGTGAGGCTAGCCATGGGCTGTTTGCGGCTCGGAGTTAAAAGGGTCAGCTGGGGTGCCTGGCGGGGAATACAAGTGGATTTATTCTTTCATCACACTCTTTCACACTGCTGTTTCCCAATTTGATTGTGGAACACCAGCTTGATTCTGATCTGTGAGGCAAATAGGTTCAGAGCAGTAATAATACACATACACATCCCCAAAAGGCATTTACCAATTTAAATCCCAAATTTGACCAGGTTATATTTACCACATCTGGATGTTATCTCCGGAGTGACAGACAGCAGACCTGTTTCTTTAAGAGAAAAATAGCAAAATGTGATCAAACAGCCCGGTGTTAAGACGGCTCTGGCTGCGGACCAACAGGACAGCCTTCGGGCTCCTATCTGTTGCCTCCAACTCAGCAGCCCCACCGGTCTGGCGTCTACCAACTGCAAGCTCCATGCACTTGGCTGGACCGGTGTTAAAGTGGCTCGACCAAGGGCACACAGGACAGCCTTCAGGCTCTTATCTGTGTCCTTAAAAATCAGAGCCCACCGCGACCAGCTGCAGTGGTTGAACACCCTCTGCCACCCTTCCTTTGGATGTGGGCTATGGCCCTCCACTCCAGGCTGAACAGGTGAAAATTGAAAACTTAGTAAAAGAATTCAAAGAGCAAGAGAAAAAGAAAAAGATCTGCCAAAAAGAAAAAACAAAACAAAACTGCAGGCTCCCTTGGTGATCAGTCAAGGGGTTTAACACTCTTCCTTGTGAAGAGTGGGGTGATGCCTAGGGGGTGGCCAAATCCCCTGGCAACATGACAGGCTGCTGACCTATCGCTTCTCCAATGTGCCTAGACCAGAACCCCGGCTTTATGCCTTGGAGCCCCAAAAATTAGCATATTGCTTGTTGTCATAGAAACTTACTGACACTGATCTGGTCAGTGGAGGAACTCATAAGTCTTTCAGCTGTAACTCATAAGTTTTGCAACTGTAACTCAAGTTTTACAGCTGTAAGGTATAGTTTATTTTATCACTTTCTTCAGGTCTGGTCCCACTTACTGACAATAATTCTTCTTGATGGCTGTTATTCCCTGCTATCAAGAGATAACACCATCTAATTGTAGAGGCTTAACAGGCCACATTCCATAAGACAAGCTGAAGTTTGGCCACAGCAAAAGAAAACACAAAGAGGGATAGAAAAATCCACCTCTCACAAGTTCCTCTGGTAGACACCCAATACCTGGTGTGTCTCAGACCTTTGTTCACAGTTTTAGTTGTAGATTAATAGACCCAGAGACAGGTGTTGACTGAAGACCAAAGACAAAATGAAAGTGTTGCTGATACACTTTTACCATTTCTGGCCTCATAGTTGGTGAGGAATTCTACAAAATCAAAATGGAGTTGAGTCACATGGCAAGTCCTAGTGGCTCAACAGCTTTCTCCCTGAGCCCACTCTACCTGTGGTTCCCTTAATGGGTCGTTAAGAAGCCAATGGATTTAGCTAGCCTGTCAGGGTATGTTTCCTGGAATCAGGTAAGTTGAAACATAACAAACACGTTCATGACTTCTAACACATACATAACACCAAAATGTAACAAATATAATCATCCCTAGCAAATAATCTTTCTATTGGTACCTAACATGCCATATCCCATATGGATTATTACAATTATTGAAATATTAATTATTGATTATTTATTAATTATTGAAATATTAATATGAAATAATATCATAAATGGACTCCTAAGTCCAGACAGTGTCACAATTTATATCTACCAAATAAGATTTTAAATAATCCTCACAACATTTTATTTGGCTGGCCGGGTAGGAGCCCAAGGTTGGGCTGTGTTAAGAAAGATATGTGTTGGCTTTTGGGTCATCAGTAATGTACTCCAGAAAATGTTTTGTTTCTATCTTGGTGAATCTTATTTATTAGAAATAACTACCAGTTTTGAGGAGCATCTGCCCCATATCTTTCACACTACCCTGGCTGAGTAATCTTGGTGTGGCTCCCTAGTGACCATGGTCACAATCCCACATTTTGGGAAGTTTACCTTGAAGCTAGTTAAGAACAGTATGAAAAATGAAATTCGCCCATCAGAGATATCAGACAATTCATATTTTGATTAGGCATGCAAAATGGCTGGAACCCACTAGTAGCAGTTCCCATTGAATTACAGGAGGGGGGCAGTAATGATCTACTTACTTTAAGGTAATTAAAACTGAACAACTCAAGTGGTGCAAAGACTTAAAGTTGGGTTTCTATATCCCAGGCAAATGCCACAATCATTTGACTATTCTGGTCTCCATTTCCTTACTACTGTAAAATGAGTAAATGTTTAAAAAATCATATTTTCATGGGATGGGAAATATTCTTCCATCCACCCCTGGTTGTTGGCTCCCCAACTGTCTTTGGATGAGCAACTAGCAGTGACCTGTCAAACATTTTTTTTTGTTATTTCTTGCCTTTTATTCTATATGTGGACTTCATTTTGCTTGCACCTTTGAGGCACTTTCATACTTTCTCCTGTGTTTCTTCTCATGCTTATGAGGAACTCACAGGACATGGTCTCAAAGACATTTCATTTTCCTCTTTCAGCTCCATCTTTAGATTCTCACCAGTAATGATGCTTACAATGCTCATATCTTGAAACCACAGTTAATCACTGAAGACCAGTATTGTCACATTGTTTCCTTAGACTCTCCCATCTATGCATCTGTTTTGACCTACATTTCGTTTGTATCTTTTTGGGACAGGAAATGTCTTTTTTCATTCTGTATTTGTTTCAGCACCTAGCACAATTAGATACTGGTCCATGAAAATAGCTATGGCTACTCTATTACTACTATTATTATATAATAATCATGATGATAATTTTCTTATTACAATTCACTGTATACAGGGCTATAACTTAAAACTCTTAGGAGAAAGAAGCTGGTGTAGAATGTAACTGTTCATATCACATCTTTTATTTACAATCTGCACTGGTAATCTGTTGATTTCTGGATGAAGCTTTATGGAGGGCCATAAAAAGTTTGCATGCTCACTGCCTGAGAAAGATTGTCACACTTGTTCTGATATGCTGAGAGTTATGCCTAAAGAACATGCCTGTGTTTTCATTCTCATGGTTTTGATAAGCGGTTCCCAACCTGTGGTCCATGGACCCATGGGGGGCTGCAGAGCCACTTAAAGAGGTCCATGGACAGTTTGGGAGCTGGGGCTGGACAACACCAGCAGTGGGAGCTGGGGGAGCCAGGAGAAAGACAATGGCAGGAAGCTGCTTTGCTGTTCAGATCATGCTCAGGGTGGGAAGAGCAGCCTGCAGCATGAATGCTCCTGGCTCCACCACCCAGGTAAAGGGGCTCTGGGTGGGGGGCATCAGGTTTTGAGGACTAGCAGTCGGGGAAACGGTGTAGAGGGGGCATCTACCCAGGGCAGCGGGGGGAAGCCAATGCTAGGGCAGGAGTTAGAAAGGGGATTGGGGTGACTCCCACAAGCCCCCACTGGTGGCCCCCACCACCACAGTCCTGCTGCAGCCCTGCTGGATTCCTCCACCCCCTGCAACCCCCCCCACTGGGGGCTGCAGATTTTTTTTTTGAAAAGGGGTCCCCAGCCTTCAAAAGGTTGGGAACCCCTGGTTTTGATAATAGGGCTGATGGAAGAGTGTTCAGACCCAGAGGTTCACATTTCTGGTTCTCATTTCTCTACTTAGTCTAATAAAGTATGTAGTTTTTGACTGCTGGAACAAACAACAAAACTTCTTGGAAAAGGGCTAAATGAAAGTGTAGGGTGAGCTTCATTTTAGTGGGCTTTGTAGCCTTTTGTTGACACTGGCCTGTTGAATTGCTTTACATATACATATCTTTCTGTACTAAGAACATTGAATAGGTATTCTTCAATAAATCGATTAATCTGGAGACTCAAACACCTCCAGCTGTTATGGGAATGAGATGATGGAGAGGATTAATACCACTATAGATCAAGTGTTTACATTTGTGCTTTTCAATTTTCAATCTTTTCAAGATTAATGGAAATAAATGAGGAACAATGGAGTTCTCATAAACAATGGCCATTGTCTAGCACACTAGCACTGAGTTATGTGTATTGGTAAATTATGTATATTGGAGGCCTTCTTACCACCACTTCGTATTTTCTGTGATGTCAAAGACCTATATATCTAGTAATGACGGAAGGTTAAAGAAAATATGCAGAGCACTAGAATGCTGTGTAAATATCCAACTTTGCAATCACTGTAAATTTTAAAATAGATTTTCTGCATCTACCAGCTGCTAGCTATGTGAAAGGGGTTTAGGTGGCCAAGGAAAACTGTTTTAATTTGCAAAGCGTCAAATGAAGTGGGATTTTCTCCCATGAAAGCTCAGGCAATAAATAATTTTGTTAGTCTTTGAGTGCTACAGGACTCCTTGGTGTTGGGGTTTTTTTTGTTTATTTTTTTTTTAATAAAAACAGTTGACACCGGCAATCTACTCATTTAGCTTGAGATATTGCACATATAGAAGTATTTCCAATAAAGACAAATGCAAGCATTTAAATACATAATACATAGCCTGGAGATATGCCAATTATTCTGCTTGGTGTCTGTGAAGATCAAGGTGGTATTCAACTAAACCAGGTATAGAGGAATTTGTTTCTAATACCCTCCCTCCAAAGAAAAGCAATTTTAGTTAAATGACACAGTGGATATTTGTAGAATTTATTCCTCGGTAACATAATTCAAATCACTGTTGTAACTTTATTACCAGCCTCTTTCAGAGAAACATAGCAGTAGCAGCCTTTTAGAAAAATAGAGACTGAGATATTTAGCTAGCCAGGACTGGCAGATTTGTTTGCTTGTTACCCAAATGCCAGGAAATCAGTTCCTGCCTACAAATCTGTTTTCCTGAGCCAAGGCTCATACAAACATCACAGTCTTCTCTTAAATCCTCAGCAATATGGAAAGCTTTCATAACAACATACAACAGCAGGCACTCCATGTTGAGGGCCAGAGGTGTCCAAAACAATCTTGGACATTCAGGGAAAACAGAAAATGTTGAATTTTGTTGTACGTCCAGCAACATTGTCTTACTGCAGTTGGTTTTTTGCTGCTACAATTTAGTAAACATAATATTAACATAAAAAAAAACCCAAGAAATTTTGCTACAGAGTTTGTAGAAGTCCTAAAAACAAATGTGCAACTTATGAAATCATAGATTTATGAAATCCAGTCAAATTTACATAGCTGCATTGTTTGTGTCTTTGACAAAATTTCACAATTTGGGTTTTACCATGAAATCTTTGTGTGAATACTCCAGTGTCATTTTGAGAACAGGTTGGGCCAAATTCTGAATTTGGATGGTGCCTTTTTATTAAAATATGAATTCTTTAAAGGTTGTTATCTTCGAAATAACTTAAGATATGTCTACACTGCTGTTAGCCACCTTGGGCTGGCCCATGTCAGCAGACAGTGGCTCATGGGACTCAGGCTTGCAGGACTGTTTGATTGCAGTGTAGACACTGAGGCTTGAATTGGAGCCCAAGCTGTTGGACCCTGCAAGGTGGGATGACCCTTTAGTTTTAACTGCAGCCTGAACCTGAACATTTGCACTTCAGTTAAATAGCCCCTTTGCCCAAACTTCATGAGATTGAGTCAAATGGAACAGGCCAATTATGTGTGTCTAATTACAGTGTAGACATAGGTTTGTGTGTTTATCATCTTAGAAAGTAGGTAGGAATGCATGAGTATGTAATATGGTGTATGGGACACCAATGGCATGGTTTCAAAGGAAAAAAGCCTGGGAAATTGATTAAGCCTAAAAGAGAAATATCTTTGTTCTATTTTCCAAATATCTATTCTTCCACCACTATCCCTTCTTAATTATTAGGTAACATGAAGTTCCTTGTCAGAACTAGCCTGGAAAAAACAATACCCACTGTTCTCTGATTATAGATCATTACAGGTTGCAGAATATCTTCTGATTTTCTTTGCTTCCCTGTAATTAATGCTGGATATATCATCCTGAAAACTGAACTGTACCTGTTCATAAATAACACAGCTGTATCTGTCACATGGATACAGCTTTTTATCAGATTGTACTCCAGATTGTTCATCCTGCTCTCTTCCAAATGATCTGTAAGAAAATAAAAGGGAACAGACTGAAGAGCATGCTGACAGCTGTCAATTTTTAATAAGCTTCCTATGGGATATTTGTAAATGATGAACTACAATTTCTAACTTCTGAGACTAGTTTCCATTTCAATCTTATTTGTTTAAATTTCTTTGTTTAATCCCCCCGCCCCCCATCCAAAATCAAAACTAGTCACAAGAACTTCAAAAACACAAAACAGCAAACCTTTCTGAGCATTCTAACCGAAAATGAATGGCATGGATGTAGGACACTACAGAGGGGAGGAGGAGCATAGATTGGTTTAACTCAGGGTTATCAAACTTACAGCCCACGAGCTGGAGGCAGCCCACCAGGGGTACTTATCTGGCCCATGGACCTGCTGCCTGGGTTGCGCTTGGGAGCTCTCTGAAGCGGCAAATGGCAAAAGCAGGCTGCTGGCAGAGTGGAGCAGGGACAGGCGCATGCTCACTCTGATTCACTCATGATCCAAGTCACAGCACAGGGGAACAAATGAAGCACTGCAGTCAAATCCAGCTCAGCCCTGCTGTGGTCTGCCAATCAGTCTCAGTTACAGCAGGACGGGCTGGGCATCCAGACAGCCACCACACTGCCCAGCACCCCACCTGTTCACTGCCAGTCAACATGGTAATCTGACTGACAGCTCACAAATCACAAATAAGAAAAGGAAGCCCACATGGGAAATGAGCCAATGAACGGCCATCTTGGAGTGAGCCAACCAAAGGCCAGCAGGCTGAATGACTGACAGCGGGCATGGGGGGTGGGGAGGGAGGAGCCCAGCCTACCTGCTGTGACTGAGACCAATCGATATTGATTGCCAGCCACCAAGGGGGTAGAGGAAGTGGAAAGGAAAGGGATTTGGGAGTTGCACAGCAGGGGAAGGGTTAGGGAACCAGTGCAGGGAAGGAGACCTCACAGAGCAGGGAAAGGGGAAGATGTCAAAGAGCCTGCAAGGCTGGGGTTGGGGAAAGGGGAGCCCATGCTGCTCTGAACATGGCAGAGGAAAGGATTGGGGAGCCCATGCGGACACAAGGCCTGCATCAGGTGTCCTCCATTCCAATGTGCCACCCCACATTGAATGAGTTTGCCATCTCTACTTTAACTCATCTTTGCTTTATCAGAATTCTGGGTCAGCTCAGAGCTGATGTGACTCCTGGTGTAAATTAGAGCAGCTCCAGAAGCAGCCTTCGTGGCAATTAGAATTCTCATAGGAGTTCAGAGAGTCCTATATCCTTCCCCCAGGACACCACTATGTGAAGCTGAGTGTGGTGAAGTGGAGTGGCATATGCTGTGGTAGTCAGTAACAAGCTCCTACACCATGGAAATTCTCTGCCAACCAACTGCAGTAATTTTATAATCCCTATATGATAGAGGAATAGCATAGATTGGCTGGAATTGGTCCATGTTGATTCTATTCAAGCTAAGAAATGGATGAAGGGATATAATAAGAAAAAAAAAATAAGGAAGCTTAGTTTGAAAAAACTTTTTACCTGTCCATGCAGGTATTTTGGTATTTCAAAATAAATGCTTCGTTATTTTGAAAAAAAAAATGAAGTGCAATTTCAAAATAACCAAAGCTGCATTTATTTTGAAAGAACAATTCTTTTGAAATAGTTATTTCAAAAAAAGTCATTCCAAGCCAGGGAAATGGCTTTTTTTGAAATAATGGTCTTATACTTTTCCCTGCCTTCCCCTATCTGGAAATAGAGAATCTAGTGAAAACTCTCTATTTCAAAACATAAGTTCCTACCTTATTTCAAAACAGAGAGTCTTCATTTGACTCCTATTTCAAGATAATAAATTCAAAATAATGCTATTTCAAAATAAATTCAAAATAGTTATTTCAAAATAACTATTTTGCAATATCTTTGGCAGTGTAGACATAACCATAGTTACTAATGCTAGTCATCTGCCCTGAGGTCAGACCGAGTTGCATTCTCAGCACAGGACAGCATTGGGATTTTACTAAACTCTGAAAATATAACAGAAAAATACCTAGAAAAAATGTCTTGGATTGGCCAGAAGGGAACAGATAGCACACATAAAAGGAAAGTACCTAACTTTTCAGAGTAATGCACAACACACTGCCATTACATGTAATGCCAATAGATATTATTAGACAGATGGGGGAAATATACTATTTCTATCAGAGATAGCTTCAAAGAAAATGTTTCATATAAGCCAATATATGTCCCAGGATGGCAGATCACTAATTATTAATAAAATAGATTTAAGATAGATTTTGCAATAATATTCAAACGTTGAGAGACTGAATTAATTAGGAGTTAAATTAAAGACACTCTTCTTTTTGTCAAGTTCCAAAGGGGCAGCCATGTTAATCTAGTTTAGCAAAAGAAACAAGGAGTCCAGTGGCACTGGAAGACTAAGAAATGTATTTGTCATGTGAGCTTTTGTGGGAGAAATTCCCACTTTGTCAGACACTTTGAAGATGGAGGAACTTACAGAATGTGAGGAAAATAAATGCAGGGGTATTTAAGACATGGGATCAGGTCCTCCTGTAACAGCAAGCTCATGCAATAAGTAAATGTGTTAGTCTTTAAGTGCCACTGGACTCCTTGACTCTCATTTTTGTTTCTGTAGTCTGGAGGGAGGAAAAAAGACCAGATTCTACTCTGCCTTAAATCACTCTTGCACCTCACCAACTCCATTAGCTTCAGTGAAGTGATTCCTGAATTGCAGCAATGTAAGGACTCATCTACACTTAAAACACTACAGTGGCACAGGGCTTCAGTGTAGACTTTCCCTGTGCCAGGTTCTCCCACTGTTGTTCACCTCCCCAGGAGGTGGTAGCTAAGTTGATAGAAGAAATTTTCCATCAATCCTACAGTGTCTACATGAGGACTTGTTTTAATTACACCACTCAGGAGTGTGGATCATTCAACTCCTAACTGATGCAATTCAGCTGATCTGATGGGCCAGTGTAGATCAGACCCAAGTGAGAAAAGAAACGTGCCAAATATTCTCTATGGCAAAGTGGGCAAAATGTTGTTCTAAGTTACTGTGTGCTGCCAATGACATATTTCCTCAATACTAGAATAAATAACTTTTAAGATTATAGAATATATTGCAAATATAGAATGGCAGGGAACAGCTGCTGCACTTCTCAATTGCAAAGGCAGATTTGCTGGTGAAAAGCAGTAAAATTTTAGGATTACATATTGTATGGGACATTTAATTGAAGTTTATTTTGTGTTTCCATCCCTTCTTTCCATGGCAGTCTGACTTTCAAGAACTACATCACATTTGGGATAAACAGCTTGTAGCAAACTATAGTGGGAACCATTTGCTAAAATGCAATAAATACAATATTTTGGGATGGATTTTTATCTAAGAAGAATGCACAGGTTTTTTCACCTTTAAAGGAGCTAATAAGAATCATAACTGTCTCACTTTTACCCAGTCAGTTGGGTTTCTCTGATGCCTTTTACCCTGTGGAGCATTATTGTGACTTCTCCTTGACTACCGGAGACCTACATCAGGAAATGTCAGTACAAGTTATTTGCTGAAACCTGAATTTCACCCAAACATGTGTCCTGTTAATACTTGAAGTAAAATGTGTTAGCAAGTTGAAATGTTATTTTCTGCCATCTGGATTGCCTGTCATCAGTTCCTAAGTACAAGACAGAATTGTTACATATAAATTGAAGGGAAAATACACGCACTTTGTCAATGGACCACATTGGCCTCATTTTCCTACTAATATAGGACTTGATCTTGCAGTCAATGTCCACTGAAAACTCCCATTGAGTTGAAATAATCCCTGTGTCTTCAAGGAACTCCTTGAGTGTGCAATGGCTGTAAAATCAAGTCCCACAGTCAGTAATGCCTATAGTACTCTGCTTTCTCTGGCTAAAAGACACCAAGCCATTGATGACTATCTATTGAGCCAGATAATCCAGGCAGCTTTCTATTCATTTTATAGTCCATTCATCCAACATGCATATTCTTTAAACGCTCCCCTCTTACTTGGGGGACGGAAGTAGCATAATTTCCTAAAGTCTTTGAGAGAGTGCAACTTACTATTGACTATTCACCTGCCACTCACTGTCAACTCTCTGACCCCTCACTGCTCAAGGACTGCATCTAGAGTGCAGGCCCAAGATCAAGTTAGCCCAAGCACAGACATCCAGAAAGGGAAAGTCTTACTCTCAGAAGTAGTAAGGCTAACCAAAATCAATCCCATACAATGATTTGCTTGTTGTGCTGCATTCACTGTTATTCATTTTTATATTTCACTTGAAAAACATATGGAAGATGAAAAGCAAGAAACTATATTTGGAAGAGCTGAGGGATCATGAGCTTTTACAATACTGCTATATTTGGCTTCATTTTGCTGCATGTAACACAGAGAAACTTCACAGTTATAACTCCTTTAAGTCCATAATCATTTTTGTATCTATTTTCATTCACAAGATAGAAGTAGATGACTCCCTGGTTCAACTGCTTTACATCCATGAAACTCTTAAGAGTGTCCCCTCAAACATTTATAATTTTCTTGGTGATAACGCTTACATAATCAATGTCACTTCATTTTGTTTAATTGTGGGAGCTTGATCATAGCCCAAGAATAGTCATTTAGACAGTCAGTTATTCTTACTGTGTGTGATTCATATAAATGCATGTGAAAGTTGGCCTGCAACTGTTTGTTTCAAAATCAGCCCAATAAAACCGTCTTCTGATTAATTTTGTCCTCCTTATCTCCATGCTTAAATTAAATTCTCTTATGAAGAATATAGCATATAAACCAGAAAGTGATCATTCTTAAAATATGTGCCATCCATTGCTTAAATTGCAAAAGTAATAAATGAGTTTTGGCCAAGAAAAGGAGATGAGTAGAGCCATAAATGTGTTCATCCTGCAGCTACATTCTTTGCCCATTTGGAAAACAGAAGGCAATACAGGGAAGTCCATGGATTCATTATCTTTCCAACCTGGAATTCTTCAATACTTTCTTATTTCCCTTTACATAGATGAATTCGTACCTTATTCTTATATTAAGTTCATTTTTTTCACAAATTCAGTGTACTGAAAATAAATGCAACTTGTACAGTAGGTTCAAAGTGGCTACATTCATTTCCTTATTTAACTGGGACACATATACTGTACTCACAAAATTCGTGTTCAATTCAATGAATTCTTTGGACATCACACCATAATTGGAAAGTCTGGGTGATAATTTGTTTAAATTACTTTGTCAATCTGTATATACCAACCTAGTTGTATGGATGATCAATCATTTTAAATTCAGCTCAGTTCATCCCTATGGAATATTCAGTGTGGCTATAACTGGATTTCATGTCTATTTTTCAAAATACTCTCTCTCCAGTTACTTTAGATCATGGCCATTGAGTCTAGCTTCAGGGTGTGCAAGGGATCTTTTTTTACCTCCTCACACTTGTTGCTAAAGCTTAGCATGTCTAAATTTTGTTTTCTTCCTGCACAACATATCTAAGATCCAGCCTGTTTTCTCTGCCCATATTGCTAACACTTTCATTCAGTCTTTATTTCTCCTTTGGATTCCTATAACCTCCTTCATGCTGATATACCAACATCCACCAGCCCATACAAAATGCAACTGCAAGTTCATCTTTCTTGCCTATTGTCACGACACCATCACTTCTCCACTGAGTCCTTCCATTAGACCCCATTCCTGCACTGCATCAAGATCAAGTTTCTTGTGATTGCCTTCTGTCTTTTCCACCTTATTTGCCCTAGTTTCTGTATTTCCTCTGCTCCAATTGAAGACTTTTATCTCCTTTGTCTACTGCTCCCGCAGCTATATCCTGTACTTTTTTCCATGCCACTTATTATCACTTCCTGAGATGGTCCCAGAGGCTGTGTTCACACAGCACTCTTATTTTGAAACAACAGAGGTTGTTTCGAAATAACAATTCTGCTGTTCACACGATGCACAGTTCTTTCGAAACAGCGGGAAGCCGTTGTTTCGAAACAACTGTGTTGTTTCAAAACAAGTTAAACCCCATTTTGGGGGCGAAACAACCTTGTTTTGAAACCTTTGTTTTGAAACAATCTGTATGAACATGTTGTTTCGGAACAAGGTGTTCTGAAACAACATTTCAAGGGCTGCCCCCTCAGCACCTGGCCAGGGTGCTGAGGGGTGTCCCTTGGCCGGCGCCTGCAAAGCAGGGCTGCAGGCACCCGCGGGCTTCAGCGCAGCCCAGAGCTGCTCTCCGCCAGCTTAAAGCCTGGGCTGCCCCCAAGCCCGCTGCTGCGCCCTTTGCAGGCACCTGCGGGGTTCAGCGCTGGGCTGCACTGAAGCCCGCTGGTGCCTGCAGCCCCCTCCAGAAGCGAAATAGCAAGTTCACAGTGTGAACATGCTATTTCATTTCCCACCTTTTCCCTTATTTCGAAATAACTTTTTGTTAATTCGGACTAAGTTATTTTGAAATAAGGCATTATTTCGATGCAAGTTTGTTTCAACACAACTTGTATCAAAATAATCCCTGTGTGTGAACACAGCCAGAGAGTCATGACCCTCTGTTCCTGAAACCCTTCTCTTAATACCTGAGAGGAGCCAGCTAAATCATCTACTAATGTACTAGAGACAACAAAAAACACAATAAAAACATCAACTTTTTAAATATTTTTGCTGTTCATTTAGGGTTTTTTTCAATGTATTTTTTTCTGAAATATCAAAAAACCTCAAACAAATAGAGCTGTTCCCTCCTGTCTCATCTTCCTTCCCAAAACAGGAAATTTTTGTCCCCTTTTTAATTAAATTTTTCAATAGAAAATCAACTTCTGAAAAAATTAAATTCTACAATATTTGACCATCTTAGTATAGATAGCTTACTTATTTTTATAGATGAATTTCTCACATTTCTTGAGGAGGAAAAAGGAGTCCAATTGCATGAATGAAGGCCATAAGAATAATGATGATGAGGAAATATATGGGTATTAACTGGTGGAGCGAGCATGCAAGCAGATATTTTAATGAATGAACATGAAAAACAGCAAACAAAGAAAAAAATTCAACCACGTATGAAAGAGCAATCACAAGACTTGTGCCAGTTGGGATCTATCATCACTCCCATGACTTTGCTTTTACAGTTTACTCCCATATTTTCTCCGTCACTCTCTGCTTGTCTGTCTGTCTTTTTAAATTGTTTCCCTTTTTGGGCAGGGATGGTATATGGAAAGAGGCTAGCACATTTTGGCTAGTGCTGCAATAGAATTGATTGTAATAATTTTTGTAAATAGATTAACATTTTATAACAGGAGTAGTAAACAGAAAAGAGTTAATAGAGCTTGAAAACAACAGATACAATGAGCAGATGGCTTAAGCCATTGAAAAATCATCATTCAGTAGGTGGATATGATATAAAAACACCAGAATAAGAGTGTGAATGCTCACCATTAGAAAATCAATTAAAGTCATATTATTTGATCAAATTCTATTACATTATTATTTATATGCTTGTCAGGATTTTAATAGCACCTATCACTACAGAATCCAGGTATCTATGATTAGATTCTGATGCCCTTACTAACATTCATTGGTGTCTTACCTATCAAGTAAATGGGGCATTTATGCAATAATAATATACTCAGTAAAATCCAGGTAGCAGAATCAGGCCCATGATATCATACCACACTTTCAAAACTCCAAAGGGGCAGCCATGTTAGTCTAGTTCAGTAAAACAAAGGAGTCCTGTGGCGCTTAAAGACTAACCAATTTATTTATTGCCTGAACTTTCGTAGGAGAAAACCCCACTTTATCAGATACTTTAAAGCATCTGATGAAGTGGGATTTTCTCTCATGAAAGCTCAGACAATAAATACATTTGTTAGTCTTTAAGTGCCACAGGACTCCTTGTTTGTTTTGAGATCAAAATTATTGCTTTTATGTTAAAACCATGAAAGAGAGAGAGACTGACTGATGTCCTGATTCCTGAAGCACACATGACTTTGAGAATGTCTACACTGGGCGCTTTGTTAAGTCGACTTAACAAGGTCAACTTTAAGTCAACTTACCTTGACCTTGTTAAGTTGACTTAGAGAGTTCGCACTGAAGATGCCTGTCGACTGCCTGCATCCACATTGGCAGGTGCTAGTGCAACCCTTCTTGGTGGCAAGGAAGTCTGGGAGGGGGCCAGGAGGCCAATTAGTTCGACTTAAGGGCTTTCCCCCATCTACATTGACTTAAGTCAACGTAATAAGGTTGACTTAGGCATTAAGTTGACCTGAAGAGGTGGTGTTATTAAGGCAACTTAAGGAAGCACTTAAGTCAACTTAATAAAAGCCCAGTGTGGCTGTAAACATCTGCAGGTTGACTTAATCTTCCACAAGTCAACTTAAGGATCCAGTGTAGATGTACCTTTTAAAAGTGCAAGAACTTAAGGTGACACTTTTACACAGGAGTGGATATTTCCTTTGCAATTTCAACTTAGATCAAATATTTTATTTTTATTTTAAATCCATTTAAAATCAACTTTCTCTTTTTTACTGAAAAAAAATTAGAGGAACTGAAATGTTTCATCTCTCTCAGTTTCTGGACATATTCACAGGCAGAAAGCAGCATGCCAGAGTCCAAAGTGCAGGCAGTGTGGTATTTATAGGAGTAAAATATTAAGAAAACGTAAAACATAATTGTGCTCTGACATCCATCTTGAAGAAGAGTCAGAGCTTTCCTTCATTTGCACCTTCATGTGTCAGCCCACTGCTACACCTGAAAACATTTTAATTACACCCGTTACCTTTTCTCTGGTTGTGAGTAAGCTAGCATCACATACCATTTCTTTGCTCTCTGTTTGCATGTGTGTTTTGAACACCCTATCTTGAAAGCAGGCCCAAAATCAGGCCCAGAATACCATTGTAGGCAAATACATAGGCTTGAATACTTATACAACAAATCTAAATTTTATACTACTAAATCTAATTTTCCATCCTCCCTCTTTTTTGTCTTTTCTTCTGCGATACTCCTGCCCAGGTATCCCAGGAAACGCACATATCCTAAAAGGTCAGGCAATAAATTGGAATGTGCTGATGGCTCCATTTGCCCCACTAGCCCCTGTACAGCGTAGGGCCCTGAACCTCTCCTCATACAGGAATGACACAGGTTTCCAGTTAGTGTTTCAGACTCCCTTTAGCAGCTGGCCTAAAGAGATTTGGTCTGAATTATCTGTTACACTTCAGTAGAGGGCCTACCACATTACTAATATGTTATAATTAATGGTTGCACTGTGCAAGGGTGTGTCTCCTTACACCATTACCAAAAGCATTGCAGGACTAGTACTCTTAATAATAGACCAACTGCCATATTCATTTAGAACAACACTGAGGATATGTCCACACACAGTCTTTAAATCAAAATAATACAAATTATTTTGATTTAAAAGATTAAAGGTACACATTACGTTTCCTAATATTACAATAAGAAGCTTTCTTATCTCAAAATAAGGAAAGTCATTTTGATATAATAAAGCCTAACATTATATTGAAATGATGGTTAAATTGAAATTGTTATTTCAAAATAATGCTGAGTGGATGTGTTATTTTAATGTAACTTTCATTGTGATATAACTCTTTCGACCATCTGTTTCCCAGGGTGCTGTCCTTTTTCTATATATTGGGTGGGGGCATGGCCCTTCTAGGGGGCCATCTTGCCACGCCTCCCATGGTGCCCCTGTCCTAAATCAAATTAGCTAGTTCTGTCCATGGACAAGCTAGTTCAATTTGAGTTTCTAGTGTGGCGTGTTAAATTGATTTAACTTAAATTGATATAACTGGCTAAGTGTGGACATGGCTTGAGAGTCCTGACTATTACAGTAAGGTCCAGCATCCAGGCCACCACTGAAAACACTGGTTCTCCTCCTTTTACTGAGTTAAGATTCTTTCAGTGATATTCTGGAGTGTATATTCAAATGTGTTCATTTGTTGTCAGTCACAGCAAGCTACTTCTGTAGTCTTTCTGTGCTTTTAAGAGATGATTAAATAGAAAGGGGGCACTGTCCACACTTGCTCTACCACTTCTTATAAAATCAGGTAGTATATGCGGGAGCGATTGTTTTCAATAACTACTTCCAGTGATGCATTTGTGCACCATAATCCCGAAAGCAGTGTATAGAAGTGGGTAACTTGGTTATATACTGGTGCAATTTTGCTTGCTAGTGTTATGTTACAAAATAGTATACACTTCCAGCAAAACACTCTGTACTCCATATACATTATACCTAAGTGCCCCCTTTTGCAACAGGTCACTGATTCTACTCCTCCATAGCCATTGGAGTGGAACACCTCCAGATATCTCTCTTAAATAGACAATTGCTTAACTTAATTATTGTCCAGTTTACATTGTTCCACTCTCTGCATATGTCACCCAATCTTACCCAGCAAACGCCTCTCTTTCTTCTTGTTCTCTGTGATGAACCATTCATGTAACAGACTGAAATGACATATTTTAAAGCAGTAATTCACAACCTGTGTTTTGGGGGGCCAAAAGGGGCCCTCGGGGACTTTCAAAGTGACCCTCAGTGCCCCTCCTGTGGACAGCTGCATGGAGTCATCGCCTGAAGACCCAGGTGAAGCGCATTTCCACATGGCTAAAAGACTGATGCAGGCTACTAGCTGCAGCCAAAGGGATAGGAGATTAGCAATTTCTTCCCCTATCTATAGCAAAGAACATGGCAAAACACTGCCTAGATCCATAGGCTATGTCCACACATACATCATTATTTCGAAATAACCCATTTCAAAATGAGTTATTTTGGAAAAAAGTCCTTATTTTGAAATAAGTTAATTTAAATTAACAGTTTTGTTAATTCAAATTAAGGGAAAGCCTGCTTTCGAATAGCCATTGTTTCAAAATGTTTTTTTTTGAAACAAGGCCATTCAGACATGTTGTTTTGAAACAGTTGTTTTGAAACAATGGTGTTGTTTTGAAACAACATGTCTGAACACCGTTATTTCGAAACAACCATTTTGAAACAACGGCTATTTCGATTAGATGCAAGGTTTAATGGTTTCGAAATAACAGTGCATCGTTTGGACATGCCACTTCTTATTTTGAAACAACCTCTGTTGTTTCGAAATAAGAAGCCTGTGTGGACATACCCATAGATGCTAGAGTCCTTGCTGGAGTCTCAGTGACAGAAGCACTTATCTTCTGTCCCCTTGGTTGCAGAAACGTTTCACTGCCTTGGGAGACAGATAGAGTATGGAGAGCTGTTGGATGTGTGCAATTTCCCTGCTGCGACCAGGGAGATGGTAGATCCACGAACCAGAAGACAAACTGCTTTTCAACATGGGGGGGGGTCTGTTGCGGGAAGCTGGTGGCCCTTCAGGGCTGTAAAAATGATACCCATGGCCCTCAAGACAAAGTGATTGGGAACCACTGTTGTAAAGCACTGGTTGCATCTGCTTTCATAATGGCTTCTACACATTTGACAATTCAGGAATATTTTTGGCTCCCAGCTGCAGCCAATTTAAATCTGTATTTTTCTAGCTTGTCATCCAAAGTACCTGTAGGGTTAAATTCTATGAAACAGTTCAATCATCATGTATCCAATGTCCCAAGGGATACATTATGCCCACTGTAATATGTACATAACAACTGCACCTTCAGGGTTATCCTCCATGGCAGCACCATTGTGATTATACATAGTAGCATCACACCCTAACTGTGGGAATCCCATAATCAAGAGATGGTCCATACAATCAGAAGACCAGAGGGTTTTATTTTTGAGTCCTTTGTGACAACCAACATGTCTGGATAACTGTGTTTCCTACTGTCATTAATCATGATGGAGCCTGGGAATAACACACAATATTTCTGGATAAATTTATTAATGTCTGCTTCCAAATTCCCATGAGAGGTTGTTTGTACAATCATTTATAAGTAGATCATTAAAAGTCCTCATTTGCCTTATTACCACAAGTTGATGGTGTAGCACTTAGCAGTTTCCTCCTTTTGCTGTCTCACATTTTCGAATCAGGATAGGACTCATAAAAATTGCAATTAGTAGAAATGATTGTCCTATCCTGGGTCAGGTGGTTCTTGGTTTTGTAGGTCCACCTGTAAAACATATGATTTATATGATATAAGATATAATTTGTGCCCTCTTTCACAACCCTCCTTTTATACCTTTTTATTTGTCTGCAATGAACACCTTCCCACCTTCCAATCTTTGTTCCCAATAGCAGCAAGTGGGGCTCTAATTGCCAAAGAACCAGATAAGAGCCCCACTTCTTAAAAGCTGGAAATGAACGGTGTTGTCCTGGAATCGTGTAGATCACTTGATCTCCCACTGTGGATAAATCACACTCAGAATGCTTTGACCCTTGCTTCTCTGGGCCACTGCCATCTGTACTTTTCAAACATGGTCAATTAATGTTAAAACCCAGTCTTGTGTTAAGACATATGTGAGTGACTTCCCCTCACACTAGATGACTTAGGAAGAAAGGGAAACCTAAGGCAAGAAAAGTATAAAGTGCAATAACAAATTTGGAAGTGGAGCTCTGTGAGCCAAAGCACCTGGAAACTCTCCAAGGGCACGTCTACATGCACAGTTTTAGTTTGAAGTCAGTCCTTTTGAAAGGACTGATTTCGAAATAAAACCCTTATTTCAAAAGGGCTCCTTTCGAAATAGGGAAAACTGCGCGATCACAACGGCCGTTATTTCAAAACTGATATTTCGAAATAACGCCAATTGGACTGCTGTTTCGAACAGTTGTTTCGAAACAACAGTGTTGTTTCGCAACAACAGGTCTAAAGGCGTTATTTCGAAATATCCATTTCAAAATAACGGCCATTTTGAGGGGGGGCAGGTTTTACTATTTCGGAAGGACGATCCTTATTTTGAAAGGACGAGGTCTGTCCTTTTGAAATAAGGAAACGTCATGTAGACCAATTTTTTTTATTTCGAAATAATGAGTGTTATTTTGAAATAAAAGAGCCGTGTAGACAGCCCCAAGAGATGACTGGAAGTTGCTGTCACATCCACTGGAGTGAGAGGTGCCAGCTATCCTTGCAGACCACCCTACATCTGTGCTCTGGGTTAACAAGACAACCAATTTCCCTGCATCCCAAACTTGGTCAGGGATAAAGATTTGGATCTCTTCCTGTTTTCCCCATCCCCTGTTACCATATCACAGCTCCCATCTCTTAACTCTGTTTCTGATTTCAGACGCTGTAGTGTCAGATTATCTTTACCCATCCTTGCATCCAATTTAAAATTCTCCAGTTGTCTTTCCTAGAGTAACAGCAGATTTGAGAGGTTATTGGCAGTTTCCCAACTGGTAGCTTTACCACATGTTTCTCTGGTTTCACTTCTATGTCATTAGAGAGTACTTCAAACCCCTTATAAATGGATTTAAGTGGATCCTGTATCTGGAGGGCATCCTGTCCCTATGGGCATGGAGTCATTTCCACAATACATTTAGCAAGGAATGTGTGCTCCTTAGCTAACTACCACCACTACTATTTCCTTTTTTTCTGATATTCCTTTCCCTTGGGATTCCCTAATACCTCCACTATTTCTTTTTCAATCTTATCTCAGATTGACCCCTGTACCTGCTATGGGCCCTGATTCTTCTGTATCCATTTGTTTAAAAAGTCTATTACCCCATCTTGCAAGAACCTGCAAGCCCCATCATGAAAGCCCACCATACCCCCATTAAGCAGCTGCATCTACTGTTGTTGAGGGGAACTTACCTGGCTGCTACTTACCTATCCAATGAAATCTATCTGAATCATGGCACCAAGATAGTAGTAGGGCTTTCCTGCCCCTTCTCAGTTTCCAGGCATGTTCTCAGACAGAAAACAGAAGGCCAGAGTCAAAAGTGCAGGCAATGTGGTGAGTGTATTGGTGTTAAACAAGCAAGTATAAAACCATTCAAACCAGCTCTTCACACTGGTTGGGTTTCTTTCCCATAATGATATCTCTGTACACCAATAGAGTTTCCTTTCCCATAACCATAGCTCTGTACTCTGATAGATCTCTTTCTGCCTCTAACCATACTTTGGTATGCTTAAAGTGATCCTTCTCTCCCTCCTTCTCCTTCGTAGGCTTAAATATACCAGTAGTGACCCTCCACCCAGATATCACCTTTTACAATTTTTTGCCATATTCTATTTTGGAGGATCTTAACTTTGGGAGTTTTGGTACCATCTCTTTTCTACCCTATAAGTGGATAGGGATTGAGGTTATATTTTGGTCTTGGTCACTTTATGTCTCTTTAATGTTTCTTTTTCACACCTCCCTTTAACCTGCTTACTCCTTTCAACAGTTGCTCAGCTTTGCTCAGGGGTGTGTCTCTTCATTTGCATATTCATATATCCTCCCACTAAACCTCAAAACATTTTAACTACATCCTTTATCTCTTCTCACAGTAGTAAAGAAAACCCATCTACTTGTGACTGGGCAAGAGTAAAATACTCCATCTTTATTATTTGTTTATTTGTTTATCTCGAAGACTTTACCATCCCCTGCACATACATAGGCCAAAATACTTATACAAATGTAAATTTTATATTGCTAATTCTCACACCATCATTCTGTTAGGTACAGGATGGAAACCTACTGCTTACTTAATAACTATATCACTCTCTTTCTGTCTTTCCCTCAAAAACCCATGAGGTTGTTATTGGTGCTTGAATCACCACTGCTGTATTTCGTTCTTTGCTGATATAATTCTAGTGAAATCCAAATGAGAATGACTTGGAATAATACAGAGGTGGTAGTTTTGTCTTGATTTAGCAAAATGTTGAAGTATGTGCCTGACTTTAAACATGTGAGTAAATACCAAGACCAATAGGCTATGCCCACACGAGGTGTTTATTTTGAAACAACCAGCATTGTTTCATAATAAAACTTGACAGATCCAGATGACATTTCCTCATTTTGAAATAAGGATCTCCCTTATTTCAAAATAAGGAAAATCATTTTGACACAATAAAACCAAATTTTGTATCAAAATGAGGATTATTTTGAAACTGTTGTTTCGAAATAACCCTGCATGGCTGTGTTATATCGATATGTCATATGTATCAATATAACACTGGACCTTCCTCCCAGGGTTCACGGCACCCTGGGAGGAAGTCCCACTCCCCCTGAGAACCCTGGCCAGGGAGCCCAGCAGCACCCTGGCTAGGGTGCTGAGAGGAGGTGTAGGGAGGCGCGGGGGGGGTACTCCTTTGCCCACATGCTGGGCTTGGAGCTGCCTCACCCCGCTGGCCACTTTGAGCAGCTGCAGCCCCCGGGGCACAGCAGGTGCCTGACCTGCTTGCCCCACTGCCGGCAACCTCAGGGCAACCTCAGCTGGCACCTTGTAGACAATCCCATTGTTGAGAAAAACATCAATTATAAGCATTTCAGAAACAAGCCTTAGTTCAGGAAGATGAAAACCATTCTCTGTGGAAGGAAGATTTGAATTTGATAATCATAAATGCAAATCAGATGACAGAATAAAAAGTATAAGCAGCTGGTTTCTAAAGACTCTATAATTGCAAAAGAAGCACAGTGATCCTTTCAGTGCAAGAGGATTACCACAGTAATAGTGTGATTCTGGAACTGATATATGGTGAAGACACTTACTTTACTACACTTCTAGTTTATTGGCTCTTTTTCTTCAAGAAACAATTTTAAAAAATTAGAAATATTTCCAGTAGTATTAAGAGCTCATCAAAATTAAATTAGGAGCAATATCAGCCCAACATATTTTTAAGCAATTTAAATTTGGGCTGGAAAAAGAGATATTTCATCTTGAGCCCTCAGATTCAAATAATAGAATAATAGAATCATAGGAACTGGAAGGGACCAGGAGAGGTCCTTGAGTCCAGTCCCCTGAACTCATGACAGGATCAAGTACCCTTTTAAACCATCCTTGACAGTTGCCTGTCTAACCTGCTCTTAAAAAACTTCCAATGACAGAGATTCCACAACCTGTCTAAGCAACTCAATCCACCCTGACAGTTAAGGATTTTTTTTTTCCTAATGTCCAACCTAAACATCCTTTGCTGTAATTTCAGTTGTAATTTCAGGCCCTTGCTTCTTGTTCTATCATCAGCATTTAAGGGGAAGAATTTTATTCCCTCCTTCTCATGACAATCTCTTAGGTACTTGATAACTGTTATCATGTCCCCTCTTGGACACCTCTTTTCCAAATTAAACAATCCCAGCTTTTTCAGTCTTCTCTCATAAGTCAAATGTTCCAGAATTTAAATCATTCTTTGCTTTCTCTGGACTTTCTCCAATTTTTTCACATCTTTCCTGAAATGAAGCACCAAGAACTGGACACAGTGCTTCAGTTGAGAACTACTCAGTGCAGAGTAGAGCGGAAGAATTACCTGCCATTTCTTACTTACAATACTCCTGTTAATACATCCAAGAATGATGTTTGCTTTTTTTTGCGGAAGTGTTACACTGTTGACTGATACTTAGCTGGTGGTCCATTATTCTACCCAGCTCCCTTTCCACAGTACTCCTTCCCATGCAGTCATTGCCCATTTTGTATATGTGCAGTGGATTGTTCTTTCCTAAGTGGAGTACTTTGCACCTATCTTTATTGAAATTAATTTTGTTTACCTCAGACCATTTCACCAGTTTGTTCCAATCATTTTGAATTGTGATCCTATCCTCCAAAGCAATTGCAACTCCTCCCAGCTTAGTGTCATCTGCAAACTTTATAAGTGTACTCTCTATGCCATCATCTAAAGCATTGATGAAAATATTGAACAGAACCAAACTACTCTCTGGGAGCAAGTTCCAGAGGGGCAGCCATGTTAGTCTACTTCAGCAAAAGAAGCAAGGAGTCCTGTGGCACTTAAAGACTATCAAATTTATTTATCGCATGAGCTTTCGTGGGGGGAAATCCCACTTCATCAGATGCTTTGAAGATGGGGGAATTTACAGAATGGGATGAAAATAAATGCTCTGATTTGATGTTACTGTATGACCTGATCCCATGTCTTACACTCTCTTCTGTACTATATTTAATCCTGATCATTGACTCTGTAAGTTGGAGGTGGTTCGCGGCCGAGCAGTTCCGCCAGCGGGCAACCTCCTGCTTACTTCTTGGTCACGGCCTCATTCAAGTCCCCTTCTGCAAGCCCCACCCTATGTGGGGCGAGGTGGCTAAGCAACATCTAGGCCTCCAGCCCTTCCTCTGGGCGAGGCAGTGAGGGAGTCTGTGCCTGCAAGACCCCCCTTCAGCGGGGCGAGGCAGCTAACAAAGTTTAGGCCTCCAGCCCTTCCTCCGGGCAAGGTGGTAAGAAGTCTGTGCTTGCGAGCCCCCTTCAACGGGGCAAGGCAGCTAACAAAGTCTAGGCCTCCGGCCCTTCCTCCGGGTGAGGCGGTAAGAAGTCTGTGCCTGTGAGCCCCCTTCAACAGGGCGAGGCAGCTAACAAAGTCTAGGCCTCCGGCCCTTCCTCTGGGCAAGGCAGTAAGGAGTATTTTGGTGGGGGTTCAAAGCAAGGGTCTGTAGCTCAGGGTCGGCAGGGGATTGGGCGCAGAGGAGGGAGACGCAGGCCCGCCCACTCCACTGCGTCTCAGCCCAGGGCCCTATCTGGTGGCTGTACAGCCACCAGGAAGGAAGCGGTGCTCCCTCCAAAACACACCGGCACTAACCCTCACACTGGCAGGAAAGTCCCACTCCTCCCTGGGCTACTTCGTCCGGGTTTTCTCCCCTTCCTCCCCTACCAAGTCCTCAGGGTAATAGGCCCAAGGGATCCCTGTCAAATCTTCATCCCCCGGGGGTGGCAGGTCCTCTGCGAAGAGTAATTCCTCCAGGTCATTGCTGGTAGGCTCCTCCTGGCCCAGAGGGTCTTCGGTGGATGGCAGCGCCTCCAGGTCATTGGGGGATGAGTCCTCCGGGTCCATGAGGTCATCGGCTGATGGCAGTTCCTCCCCTTGGGGTGGGGAGTAGAGTGGGAAGTCCCGCCTCTGCTCCGGCAGCTTGTCCACTGGATGGGGTGGAGCACCCTCCAGAATCACAGTAGGTCTCGCTCTGAGGTTCTCCCTGCTCCACCTGGTCCTTTGCCTTTTATAGCCCTCCCCTCCCCTGGGCCCACCTCCTGGGTTCCAGGTCCCAGCCCAGGTCCCAGCAGAGCCCTCCTCTTGCCAGTGGGGGGTGGGGGGTGGCTCAACCCCCGGAACCACTGCTCTAGAGGAGGGAGGTGCTTCCTGACTGCCTTCCCTCCTACAGGCTCAATCAAAATAATGATCTGATTCAAGCCATGAAATATTCATGTTATCTTTTTCTTTTGCACTTTTATGAAGAAACTGAGTGCTATAAAATAAGACTAATACTGTAAAAATTAATTATAATTAAAATACAATGTGTACCCATACTCTCTTCCATCATTTCAGGAGAACAAGCACTTAAAGTGGTATTGTACTGCTTAATTATCACTCTGCCGAACACATACCAAGTCTCATTCCTCAGTTTCTTCAGTGTTTCCCTCTGCGGACAAATAATTAAATGTGCCTTCACTATTTGAGAAGCTTAATGTATGTTCACTTTCCTTTTTCTTCTGCCATGCTCTCACAATGATGCATTTGAGTCCAGACTAAGGATTTTTCACAGACAAGCACACATACAAGCAGCCTTATTTCATTCTGATGGGATTCTTTTGTTGTAGTTGCTCTATAATCTATTGCTTTCAAGTCACTGTTAACAGCAAAGATCACATATGTTCTCTAGTTCAATATATCTGTACTTCACGGAATGCACAGTGGCATGTGTCAGATTCTGAAATTTTAGTACATGCAGGTTATGAGGATGAAGAAGTCTACAATTACCCACATGGGGTTTTGTTTGGGTTAGATTCCACAGTAGTAAGCACTCTAGGCTCAGGAGAATTTAAATAGGTTTATTATCTCAACATGCAAATCTAATAACATAGGATTAAACCAGAAAGAATCAATACAATTTGTATTTCTACATGCTAATTGGGTTTATTTAAATTAAATACAACCAGTGAGTAATAACAGCCTGGCTCAAATCATTCTAAGGAAAACTTATTACTGCTAAAAGTAATTTTTCAGAAAGGTGATTTCCATTTTATGAGTGAAATTTGCAGCTGCAAAACTCATGCCTGGGTTTTGTACTTGCAGTCAGATTGTCAAATCAGTTCACATCTGAATGTTTGTTTCCATTAGGTTTTAGCACTGAGAATGCTTCAAGTTGTTACAAGGACCAGTTTGATTGGCTAGACAACACTTTTAAAATATAATGGTGACATCAAGCTACCAATATGTAAAACTCATCGCCTTAGCATCCAAACTCTTCTGTAACTGAAGGGTGTGGGGTGATGGCCTGTGTCAAGGAAGCAGCTGTGGTACTCAAGTCTTGAGATAATGAGGGCAAACACAAAAGAACTAGCAGCACTTACCGGCCAAACAGTTGAATTTAGAAATGTTATGTACAAAGAAGCAGCAAATGTTGGAAGGCAGGGAGAGGCTTCAAAGGGGAGACCTAAATTACAGGCCTTACTGATGGGGAGAAAGGAGGTTATTGCTGTCAACAAAAACAGAATATTTTCATACATTTGAATATATGTCAGATCTTACTGTAAATAGCTTTTTAAAAAATTAAACAATGAAGAACAACCCTACTCTGATTGTGCCTTAACTGCAATATTAGTATGATGAATATGTGCAGCATGTTACACTTGTTAATACCTTGTAGTAAAGAAACCTACATCCAACATTAATTTGTGCACTTGAAGAAGTGAGAATAAATGCAAGTAGCAAAATTAGTGGACTTACTGCACATTATCTATATTTTGGCACAGATCTCTTTAATTATGCTATGCAAAACACAAGCAAGGAAATCACAGAGATGACAGAACTATTTTATCCTTCAGAATGTGTTGTACTTTGCATAAATCACAGTACATTTTCCTTAAATGTTTACAGACAAAGGCCTCCGAGCTGACGATCATTTGCCATAAAGTATGAGAAGAATCAAAATGACAACTTTTATCTTAGTCCATGGTCTGTTGTTATCATCACAATGTGCTAATTGGAGAACACTTTGATAGAATTAACAATGGGGTGAGACATTCAGTTCTTTGATATGTTATGTTAAATATGTCAAAACTAGCCATGAATAGAATTCTGATGAAATTTCCCATATTAATAATTAACATATTGTCAGATAAAAACACATATATACCTAGATTTATACTTAAACCCAGAAGTGAAGTACCCTAAAGTTCAAGGGATTTGAATCCTTCTGTTTTGGTAATATATTTAGTGTACAAGATTCTGTCTCAATATGGTTATTTACCTTTGTGAGGGCCCAAATCTTTATTTTATAAGCCTCTCTGAATATAATATTTTGGGACAATACTAGCACTGTGCATATCCATTTTTTGATTTGCTATTAATTCAAAAAAAATCTGAATAACACTTTGTTTTGGGGGTAAACTATTTAAAAAAATCAGCAAACTGAACAGTTAAAAACCATTTCATTTGAGGTCAAATGAAACATTTAATTCAATCCCAAATGCAATGTTTTGTTTTGAATTCAGGCATTTTAAAAATGTTTTTAATTAATTGAAGGAAATTTTGAAACAAAGTCTGTTAGAACAAAAAAAATATCACTTAAAACATGTCAAAAATAAATGTTTTAACTTTTACAGAATTGTTGTTGATGCAATTTAAAAGACATAGGTCACACTAACATAGTCCTTTTTGAAAGGGGATTGTGTTTAGACGAACTAGGTATCTTTAGGTTTGCATCAGCAAACTCCAGGTGGGACATTTTGGTGCACTCCACAAGTCATACCTCATAGTTCTCACCACAGTGTAGTATAGGTATAAACTTATATAGTTCCTGCTACTGTGGCATCTAAGCATCTCCCAGTCTTTAGGGTATTTTAGCCTCACAACACACCTGTGAGTTAGAAAAGTGATATCATCTCCATCTTACAGAAAAACTAAGTGACTCGCCCAAGCTCATACAGGAACTCTGTGATAGGGCAGGGAATCACACCCATTATTCCAAATCCTAGGAAATCACCCCGATGACTGAACCATCTTTCCTCTTTCTGGTCATTTTTTGTACAGGATGAAAGAATTAGTACAATTTATACATTTTCAACTCCTTTCTTTCCCAGTCTACACCAGGAGCCACAATAGAACTGTGAAAATCTGTGGAAGCAAGACCACACTGCACTGGGTGATATTTGGAAGTTTCCCTTTGCAACCTCAGTCAATATGCTGCAAGCTTTTTATTTTGTAAACAGAAAAGTAAATCCTTCTGGGAAGCTGATGGAGCCAATGTGGTGTGGCAGTGCTTTTTCCAAATTCAAGTCCCTAAATCTTTTATCTATTACTTTTATTTTCCTAATTTTGTCTGTTGCAGTGGCAAACTTTGTGTTTGAACCATGGCCAGATATTTTTTAAATAAGCATCCAACTCATAATGGTAAGAAACAGGAACATAACTAGAAGGAATTTTCTGGCAGGGCCTGTGACTGACTTCAGTGGACCTGGGTCACTTCCCATTTCCAGCCATGTGGTTAGAAGCAGGAAGTTTGGGTAGAAACCTGCCAAAAGCTGTCCGAGGTTCCAAGCTTAAGCAGAGCATCGGCAACAGAAGCAACACATTGGTCGGCCTGCTTAGCCCACCTGGACCCATCTGTAGTTACAACCCTGGTAAGAAAATTGGCAAAACTAGCTGTCTTTTATTAAGAAGAAGAGCTGGGCTGTGGGAGTTGTTTGGGTTTCGGGGGGGTTGTTTATTTGCTTGCTTGCTTGCTTGCCTCTTGTAGATATTTGATGTGTCTAAACAGAGGCTTAATAGATGGGCTAAGTTCTTTAAAAAATCATGTTGGAAGGAATAAAAAATTGCTTATGAATACATAATTATATTTAGGGATAATAGTCATTTTTATAATATTTACTCTGCTACTCAGAGACATTCGGAGGTGCATCCATTTAATGAGGGCTTAACAGGTTTTATCTAAGAGTGGTTTGTAATTAAGGTCACATATTAACTGTTTGCTTAAGGTAATAAATACTCCATAGTACTTAATATGTGAAGGAAAATTTGTTATTTGACTGCAAAAATGTAGGACGTATGCTTGGGGACATAAAAGGGCATTCCCTCTATAATTAACCCTTAGGCCTGAAATTTCAAAGATTACCTATATTTGTCCAGTGTTCAAGCATAGAGAAGATTCAGGGTTGGAGAAACACAACAGTATATCATCAGCATATAATGAATTTTTAGTTGTAATGCCAGTTACTGCATATTACCTTTATTTCACAGTCTAATTCTGTATTAATGTTTAGTGAGTGTTCCAGAACATTAAGAAAAATTAATAATCTGGTCTCTTGCCAGGTCCGGGCGGGGCGGGGGGGGAGTAATTATTTATCCTCATACACAAATTCCCCAGAGCCATGGAGAAGTCTCTTTCTGTGTGAGTGGAGCCAGTAAGATACAATAGCACAAAGGTGGCAGATTCACATTGACTATGTCTACAGTAGGAAATTGGTTTGGACTAAGCAAGCTTAGTCTGAACTAATTTGAACCCTGTCAACACTAGGCTAAAAACTTTGTTCGAACTAAAAAAGCACAGCTAAATGTTCAAACTAAAAAATGCACTTAGTTTGAACTAACTTTCAAACTACTTAGTTCGGACTAACCAAGTCCAAACTAAGATTTTTGGTGAAGACATAGCCCTTGTCCATACAGACATGGGCTTCTTTAATGACTGCACTTTTATGTAGAGGGAAGCCCTGTGTGTTCCAAGCACCCTGCTGGTGGAAGCTTTAACTTCAGGTAGATTAACTCAGAACAAAGGGACATTTCAAAGGGCAAGGACTAGATGAAAAGCAGACCAGGTTGAGAGTTGAGCAATAGGCCACAATCACCCCTTTAAAAATATTATTATAGAAACATACCAAGACAGTCATTCTCTTCATGGATGGCAAAGCCTTGTTTACACCATAAGCAATGTTTGATGGCAAGAGAAATAGTCACCTTGAGGTATAAGTGTGGAAAGAACTTCACTTGGAGAGTCCACCCCACACCCAGATCTACTCTAGTACTTCTAATTGTTTCATTACTCACATCTCTCTGCGGAGTCTAAGAATACATTTGACTACAGGACTGTGTCATTTATTTTTTTACCACATCTGATGCATATTTCCATCACCATGTTTATTTTTAAGATAATCCTTGCTGTTTCTTTTTGCTTGGTCCACCACATACTTTTAAAATGTACCCACAGCAGAATGTGCTTCAGTTGTACATGTCACAACATACTACATGGAACCTTGTGGACATGCTGAATCAACCCTATTGGGCTTTGATTCTGTGGCCCTGAGAAATCTTGGGAACCCTAATCAGATCCTTAGTCCACAATGTTTTCAAAGCCATCCTCTATAATGCCAAAAGTAAGAAATTAAATATTACACATTTGTAATATTTAGTGAGAAGATATTTGCAGTGGAATGCATACACTGGATTAGTTCATTGAATCTACATTCTTCGTAAAGGTTACAAAGACTCATATTTCTAAAACTGAGTTTTGATTCAACTACTATTGCCCGTCTATCTAAATCTGAACTTTTCTGAGCGAAGTTGCAAAGCAGGTAGACAATACACAACTATACTTTCAAGTATCATAGGTCAGTAAGAATACATGAGGCACCATTAGTTTAATAATAGCTATGCACAGTTGTGGTCTATGCATATAATACAAGGGCTAAGACCTTCGTAATCTTATTTCAACCAATAACAAATAAAAAGAACCATCTTTACATTTTTAATAACTGTCCTTGAATGACTTTTATATACTGTATTCTCAGTAGAGGTCTTATCAATTTATTACCTTACTATTGCATATTATACAATATGTGCCATTAAGCATGGGCTGGTGGTGATATAAACACCAATATGCATGCTTTTGGGTATACTAGTGTTCTTGGTACAGAAATTACTTAAATGTGCCTTTTCTAGCACAAATTTGAGGCTAATTAAATACCAGTTGTGTTGTGAAACACTCTCAGGATCATTCTGGATTTAAGTATTATCAAAAATTTTTAGAGCTCTCAAAGAATGTAGGTGCTTAAACACTGCTCTTTTTTGCTTATTTTGCAGCTCATGTCTCCCAGTTAATTAGTTTTTAAAATGGAGTATTAAAGAGATATCCATCTCTTCAATACATTCTACTGTCTAGCTTTAATTGGCAGTCTCCCTTAAGATAAAAGAAGCAGATCAACCAGCAAGCACCAGAGAACATACAGCAGTAGTAGGACCCTGATTAATGTTTTGAAAGGCAGTTGGTTAGTAGTATTCACTAAAATCTTGAAAACCTTTAGACTTCTCTGCAGTGCCCAAAGATCTTTAGCAAAGGTCCTAATGAATCATTTTGCAGAACACATGGAATGAAGTATATACATGCTAGTGCACATAGATAAATTCTACAAACCTCAGTGGAATTATTCCAATAGAGGATTAATAATTCAAGGATAAATGTATTGCTTTAATATCATTCTTCCCTTGATAATCATTTAATAAAAATATGACTTATTGATATGACAAACATTTAATACTAACATTCAAGTGTATTTCCCCTGATAAATATGCTAGTGAAAATGTCTGAGTGAATGTACACACATAATATGGCCCATCAGGAGCATAAAATAGCAGCTTTTCAAAGTGAGAGTATAATCCAAAAGTCATAATGAATTGTTGTATTTGAAAGAAGACTATAGGTAAACAGTTTTTGATAAAAAATATTGAAATTCTTCTCTGAGCTTTCTATTGTTTTAAAACATGAGAGTGGTCCTGCTTTTTTGGCAGGGGGTTGGACTAGATGACCTCATGAGGTCCCTTCTAACCCTATGATTCTATGGACTACATACACGAAGATGTGTTTTTAAAGATATATACATATATTTGATATACTGTAATGTTTTTGGTTATAGTTTGCTTAAAAATCAAAGGCTATGTCTACATTTATGAGCTATTTCAAATTAAGGAGGCTTTAATCAAAATAATTTATTCCCTGGCCAAGGAGGCATTTTATTGTATTGAATTAAGTGGTTCCTTAATTTGAAATAAGGAACTGCTAATTTGATATAATAAAACCCCCTTTTACTTGAAGGTATGACTTACTTCGAAGTTATTAGTTCGAATTAAGCCACGTTAAGCCACGGAATAGGCTTAATTTTAACTAATTTTCCTATTCTTTTCTCTGCCTTCCCCTATTTTGAATTAGAGAGTCTAGTGAAGACTCTCTACTTAGAATTAATAAACTCTGCTTAATTTCAAATTAGAGAGTCTTCACTGGACTCCTAATTTGAAATAATAACTTCAAAATAGTGCTACTTTGAAACAATATCTTTGATTTAAATTTGAAGTAATTATCTTGAATTAAATACTTCAGATTAATTTTGTAAGTGTTGACATAGCCAGTGGCAGCAAATGGTATTTCATTTCTACTATTTGCTTTCTTTCTACTTCCTTTGTCAAATATCTCCTAGTGATCATTTCTAGAATTCAGTTTAGAAAGAAGCAAAACATAGTTGCATTTGAAAAATATTTGTAAGACAACTAAAGCACTCAGATGCTAAAGGGAGAAGAACTATGAACCAACAATTCCCTCTGGAAGTTCTAGCCTTTTATAATAGCTTACATTTTACAGTGTACTAATGTGATATAACTGATAAAATTCAATAGCATCTTCCTAATTACATTAGAAATACATCTTTCATATTTTAATTACACAAATTATCCAAGCCATACTGAATGCACAAACTTCCCATATACGAATAATGTTATACAGCCTATTGAGTTACAATAAATGTTCAACATCCTGTTTCTTGTTAAGTTGAAATATCATGCAGATTGAATTTTTTTCACAATGCTTAAGTCTTTCCTATTTTCAGTATAAGAACCTGAACCAATACAGTAATACAGTCCAAGCAAAATTTGGATATGTTATGCAATCTTTGCATCCTTTTCACTGATTTTTGCTTAAAAAGAAAAACATGGTCAGTTCTTGCATTCACTTGAATTGCTTGTTACGATGGGTATTCCCTGAAGAAGTGGAATTTAAAAACCCCAGAGCTGTACACATGCAAGTAACAAATATTTTTCATTTCTGGTCACTGGCCTTTGAGCATTATAAACTAGGTTTGTTGATCAGAAAAGTGTTGCTAAAAGTCTACCTAAACACTGGGAGCCTTGGAAGATCAAAAGAGAACAAACTTTAAAATCACATCTATTCTGCTGTTTTCAATCCTTGAATGCCAGCTTCATTTAGTGATGGATGCATTTGCTCATCCCTAGCTCTGTTGTAAAGGAAGATTTGGTTTAGTACTAAAGAATGTAATACATGTCAAGCACCAAGCACACATACAGAATTGTAAAACAAATTAATGTGAATAACAAGTAAGAGAATAGATTTCTATGACATTGGACATCATCTTGGAGACTCCTTTTATATGTGAGAAATCTTTACTTGCCTGTGCAGTGTCATTGTCTTGATTCTGATCTCATTGATGTTGGATTTACATTAGCTTCATTGACAAAACCGCTGATTTACTTGGGGTCAAACTGATATCTCATGGGGGGTGGGATTTAATCAAGAGTTAGGGTCCAGACCTTCCTTGTCTTTAGTGTCTCTAGAGAGGAGCTGGCATTCTCAACTCCCATTGGCTTAAGTGTCACGGCAGCAATGTCAAAGAAATCTATTCTCTTACTTGTTATTCATATTAATTTGTTTTACAGTTCTGAATGTGTGCTTGGTGCTTGATAGATGGAAACTGTCCATTCATAACTCCTTCATCAGATGTAATGTTAATGTCCGGGATTGTGTGCATGCAGCGAATACTTTACTCCTTTGGAAATAATTAATTGTATTCAGTATTCTAATGTTTCATCATTATATTGCATAAACTATACTACATCAGGTTGTTTAATTTTATTCTCAACCAGTTACATGCTATTTCATTATGTTCCAGTTCTATGTGTGATTTTTAAATATTATCTCATTTAATCCTGACATCTGGTTAAATAAATCTTGTTAATCCCAGTATACAGCTGTATTGCTAAGGAATATGAGTCAGAAGGATGAACTGCCTGATTTTCAGAGGTACTGAGCAGTCTCTTCCCCCAGTGGCTTCTAAAACCATTGGGAGCTGTGAATATTCAGTAGGTCTGAAAATCAGGTCATAAATGATTTACCAATAGCACAGAAGGACTAATCATATAAGCAAGTTTAGAATGCAGGGGTCCAGAATTCACAGTCTTTACTCAGATTCCTTACATTATATGTCTTTCACAAACATCATCGTAGTGTAATAATAATATCTCACTTTTCTTGGTCATGAAGCTTTATAGTTAAGGTCAGTATGAGCAAGGAGTCCTGTGGCTTGTTTTGCTGAAGTAGACTAGAACAGCTATCCCTTTGGAACAATGTCAATATGGAGAAACTGAGGCAAGGAAAAGGGAAGTGATTTTTTTAGGCTCACTCAGCCTGAGTTTCAGGCAAGGGTACACTCCATAATGCTACTCTGAATCCTTATATGTGAATAAATAGCTGAAATAATTACAATAAGCAAGTTTAAGGAATTGCTGTCTTTATAATACATATTGCCATTCCTCTATAAATGGGGTTAAGAAGACTAAAAATTACAGGAAATCTTTATCATATGTTTCCTTGTTAATCATATTACTTTAAACATTTCCCCAATACAGTCTTATCCTATTAGAAACCATCCATCCTCATTAATTGAATAGAAACAGTGATTTATTGTATTGATGGTGTTTTTTATTGAATTAGTGGAGATGATGAATGGTAGTGGAATACAATGGAAACAGCTACTCAAATGTTATGTAGGCATCATAGCTTTTTGCTGAATTTTCCTGTTCTAAGTCATTTTTGTCATTTCATCACAGTAAAACAGCCCAAATGTCAGCATTTCTAGGTATATGCACATAATCACAACATGATGTTTATTAGTTTCGTCCATTGCAACCTACTTTCCACTGCAGATAACCAGAGGAAAAGAACAACCAAAAGCAAAGAATTTCACCCTGGAAGACTCCTGTCTCTGATCCTGAGGATTTTCAAAGATTTTCAGTATCTGTTCAGGGATAGAAGCAACGTGCTCAATCAGAGAACAAGAGCAATGAAGCAGTTCTGGGCAAACACAGAACTGTTTGGTTTATTTTTTAGGGAGGTGTGACAAAAGCCCATAGGCACATATTTGTTTATGGTTATGTTTGGGGAGCTGGCAGAATTGAAACCCCTATTACTTTCCCTTGAATTCATCATTAGCCAACTCACTCAGGCATAGTCATTTTTATGTCTTGAAGAATAAGCTTCTCGTCACATTCTATGAATATCCAGTTTTGCTGAAGCGTGTGACAAAGCTTTCAGTACATATAATGATAATATATTCATTGCTGTTGTTAAGGATATAACCATTCCCTCATTTGACATTGATTTGGACACAAATGAACTTCAAAAATACTTAGATTAGTTGATGCTTGAGTCCTCTTTCCATCAAAGTAAATCTAAATATAAAATAATAAATCAGACTAATTTAAAATATCAAGTTTAGAACTTTATCAACAATAAATATATTAGAAACTGTGTAAAAGCAGGGCAGCCTTCAAATTAAAAAAAAAAATAGATATCAAATAGGGAGTGAAACGTACCATTTTTAGCAACACAGTCCCAGCACCACCTTCATTCTACTCCATTATGCACTCTCTTTGTTGAGATGTGAAAAGGATCAAAATCCACATGATGTAAGACCTCACGTCCTAGTCGTTTTGATGGTCTGGGGATTCTGCAGATGTCCTCACCCCCTAACTACTCTTACAGTTGAGTAAGAGATGTTAGTGTATTTTTCAGGTGTGCAGTTTTTAGGTTGTCAGGCGAAAATTATCTGAACCTCTCCCCATATACTGCAGCTCCTTCTCTCCTCTTGGCAGCCTTTTCATCCACTTGATCTTTGCCGCCGTTTCAATAATACAGCAACTGTCAATAGTTCCTTCTTAAAATTGCACACGCAAACCAAACTACAAGGACACTGAAAATGTGTGATGTTCCAAAGGGGCAGCCAAGTTAGTCTAGTTCATCAAAACAAACAGTTCTGTGGCACTTAAAGACTAACAAATTTAAAATGTGTGGCATCACTGAATCTCTGACTGCAGCCTTTCATCACTGGTCCAAGTAATTCCATTGGCTGTCCTCATATCTATCCTTTCTTTTCCTTCCAGAGTGCCTGTGGATCTGAATAAAACCATGGTGATGGATGACATACAACAACTCAGCTAGAATAGAATAATGTTAGCAATCAAGTTCCAGCTCCTCAAAGGCATTTGCACTCCTAGCTGCCATTGATTTCAATGGAATGTAAATACAGGTAGTCCTCACTTAGTGACCGGGTTCCGTTCCTGAAACCTGGTTGATAAACGAATTGGTCACTAAACGAGGAGCAGCCCTTACCGGTATTTCAGGCATAATGTACTTTACTGGTAGTGGGTTTTGTCACCTTTGCATCATTTATAACATTTTTAATATATATTTTAAATGTTTTAAGCTCTAATGTACTGAACTTAGTTTGCATAGTGTACTGTAAATATAGGTAATCTGAGAGAGTTGATGCGAGTTCTCGTACATTGCCATAATACCAACTCATCAGAGAGCCGGTCATAACTCTGAGGGGTCACTAAACGAGTAGGTCACTAAGTGAGGACTAGCTGTACCTTGGAAGATCTGGGCTCCAGAGTCCTGATCATGATGCTTTTCACTGGCCCAGAGCAGTCTTAAGATCAGTTTCTTTACAACTTCCATGCTGTGGAAGCATTGATATTTCTGAAAAGAGATTGTAAAGTTTTAGTCTTTTAATTAGGCAGTTTTTTTATGGCCACCATACAAGTGAAGATGACTTCACAAATTGCTAAGAAATGGCAAATCAGGCTCTCAATTGTTCTCTCTTCCCTTTTTCTGCCCCACAGAGAGGTTGTGGCTTGTGACCTGATAACAGCAGAGCATCAATTAGCAATACTGAGAGCATTCTCAAACTTGCATGCATATAACTTTATACAGTTTACTACCACCCATAAGCTGTTCCTGGGACAGTGAAAGTTGCTGTTATTAGAGGAGAATAAAATGTGTATCATATGTATATTGCTAGCTTTCAAGACATGCTTGTCTCACAGTTGCCACTGTGATCTAATGTAGAAGTTAAAAAGTTCTGGGAGACAATCAAGCCTTATGAGTCTCCACTGAGTGATCTGGAGGTAGAGGAACATTTACCTGTAACCACTTCCTGAAATAAAAGTAATGGAGTCAATTAATAAATTTGTTAGTTTTTAAAAGTGCTACACAGGGGTTAGAGTATGATTCTGTGGGCACCAGAACCCTCCTAAATTTCTGGGTCCCCCTCATGCATGTCTGGGCCCCCGTCATGTACATCTGGGCCCCCTTAACGCAGGTCTGTGCCCCCTTCATGCACCCCAGCTACTGTTCTCCAAATGTCTGTCCCCCCACACCAGCTACTGTGCCCCACCCCACCTATGGCCTGCAAAATGCCTGCCCCCCATCAGACCGCTCTTCTTCATGTCTTCCTCAATCCCCACTCTGTAAGATCCCTGCCCCATGTCCCCACTCCAGCCCTCCTAACTCCTTACTCCCCAGCTCCCCATCTTCACCCCACCCCCTTCAGCCCCTCAAGCCCCTTCACACTTTCCTAGCCCCTTTCAGTCCCCTTGTCCCCATTTCCCCACTCCACCTCCTTCAGCCCCCTCAGCCACTCAACACCTTCCCAGCCCACCATCCCAACCCCTTCTTCTCACCCTCCCATGCCCTTTCCCCACTGGAAAAGGACTGTCCCGAATCCCCCGAGCCGACTTACGCACACCACTGTGGGATCCAGGCTGGGCCAAGCCAGGGGGATTGAGGTAGGCTGTGGTCAGCTGGCAAGAAAGGACATGGGCCTAAGACTGGGTCCAGGCTGCATGCACCGCCTGGGCCCAGCAGGAAAGGGCAGAGCTGGATCAGGTGCCAGAGAGGGATGGCCGGGATTCCTCCAGCCAGCAGCCCCTTCTCCAAGCCAGCCCTGGGGCAATATGCTGGAATGCTGCATTCTGGCGGGCTCCTCTATTTTTAGGTGGCCCAGCATGCAGTGTTCTGGTGCATTCCCCTATTTTAGGAGGCCCCAGAATGCTGCCCCCCTTACTTTAACCCCTGGTGCCACAAGATTCCTTGTTTGTTTTAATGAACTAGACTAACATGGATACTGCTCTGGAACTTGTCAATGCTTTCCTGTTGATCTCTAGTTCTTCTCTCAGATGGCAATGTTCTATGGTTCTGACTCCAGGACTGCAGACAAATTCTGTGTATGAAGAAGGCTGTCCTTCTTTGTCTGTGGCAATGGGGAAGTAATATACTATCAGCAGCAGCATAGTCCTTCTCCAGAAGCTATCTGAAACCCAACTGTGAGATGGTCTAAGATACTGATTGTAAATAAGTGCATTGGGGGTGACTTTGACATCTAAGTATCTTCAAAAATGGCTATTTTGTGATAATTTTTGAAGTCTGTCAGGGGAACTTTTTTCTTGAGAATAGGCATGATTTTGAGATGCTCTGCAGTGATGGTAGGGTTTTTTTTGTTTTTTTTTTTATTAAAGGTATTGATGATGAAGCAAAGAGCAAGTCTTCAATACCATGCTAACTCAATTTAGGTTACATTTAATAAGTTATATAAGTAACATAACTTAAGTCAACACACTTTATATCAAATTTACACAGTGTCCACACCATGCTACATCAATGGAGATGTTCTTCAGTTGCCATACTTTCACCTCTTTTTGTGGTGGATTAGAGACATCAACGGGACAGTGTTCTCCCATCAACTCAGAGCTTTCATCACACTCGCTAAATCAGGGGTGTCAAACTCATTTTGCTATGGCAGGCCAGATTTGATTTAAATGTACTTCAAGTGAACCATACATACCATAAATCAACACACTACAGCACTCTTGCAGCATCGTGGAGTGCTGTGTACGCAAAACTGCACCCTATAGCTAGTCTACACTACAAAAGCTAAGTCAATTTTCTTAAGTTGACTTCATGCCTAAGTTGACTTAAAAAGTGAGAGTTATTAAGTCGACTTTAGGAAGCCCTTAAGTCAACTCCAAATATGGCCACGGCTTTGCTTAAGGCTCCTGAAAATGACTTAAGCCCATAGTGTAGACATGCTCCATGATAGCATGCTCTCTCTTTGTTTCTGTCCCTGTTAGGGAGAGAGTGTGGTCCCATGGAACACAGTCTCACATACCCAGGTGCTATGTGGTCACAAAACCTACATTCTTGCAGCATCATGGAGTGCTGGGTTTGTGAGACCACTATCTCTCTGACTCGCAGGGAAAGAGTGTGGTCCCCTGAGTGCAGTCATGTGTTAGGTGGAAGAGGTTCAGAGGCTACATTCTGCCACAGGCCTCATGTCTGGCACCCCTGCACTAAATTAATGCCACTGCATTGATGTTAGTGGTGCCAATTTAAATAATGCCAATTACATTTCATCAGTCATTATGAGCATGGATTTCTCACAGGTGATGACTTGGATTCATCCCAGAGCTTCTACAATGTTTTCCTTACTATGGTAAAATTTGTGCAGAGAGGTAGATACATTTTCTGACTTGGTCTTGTATGGATGATCTTCAATAAATATGTTGACAGTTCCCAATAAGGAGTAAAGTGAAAACATTATGAAGTGACGAAATGGCCCAGAGGAAGTAAAGGTTCTGTGGGGCAGCCTTTTATCTGCTGTGATGGCAAAGGAGCAGAAACTGGTGTGAGCTCCAGTCATGAATATGTGACATAAAAATTTGGAAAATTTTGTGCTTGTTTATCTGCATCTGATTATTTTCTATCAGCATAACTTGAATTTCTTTCCCTCCTGCTTCATCTGGTATTCAAAAACCATGGTTATATTTATGACTTATGGAACAAATTGAGGAGTCAAAAGATGCATTTGGTGGTAGAATAGCTTACTAGAGTGTCTGCTTATTGACTTGTTGGTTATGCATGAATTTTGTTGAGGATGCTCTGAAGTTTAGTGAAGACCATGAGTTTATAATGACTGATTTTGATGATAATATGGACACATTAGTTGAGATGTAATGAAAGATGTTACTACTGGAACTGGAGTCATAATACATTATACAATTTTCAGTGCAATAGTTCCCCCAGTTGGCCAACTGAACAGTGCTACTAAGTCTAGTCAATACAGTCCTTTTAAAATCTAATAATTCCTTGCAAAAGGCAAAGCTTTCACTGCACAGCATTCTTCTGTGTAACCATGTGAATTTCTGGACTTATCCATGGGTGAGCCTGCAGGTTTTTTCCTGGCTATAGAAATCAGCATTTGTCTAGCCATTAAATTAGAATATGAAACACTTAGATAAAAACAAAATACTGTGGAGAAAAGTAGGAATAGGGAAAAACACTTAACTGGAATTTAATTATGTATGAAATAGAAAAAATCAGTAAATTAGTTTAAATGAAAAACTATAAAGGGCAGAAGAAGGAGTATGACTCTCAGTCAAAAAATCAGAGGGGCAGTTTTTTAGGACAGCTTTTGACATTCAGATATTCAAAGGACTTTTTAAACATTCACACACTTAATTACATGCACAGCCCTTCATATAATGAGCAGAACAGTTCATTCTTTAATGTTTGGCCTTTTGGAATGTTAGAAACACATTCCTTATTAATCTGTGTTTCTCATAGTCCATCTTAAATCAGATTAGTCTTTTTGAAACACTGTATATGATTAATTATGCAACTGTAAAACTTTGACAGAACACTTACAATGTTACGCGTTCCCCCTTATAAAACCACCCCAGTGATATATGAAGTGTGATTTCACTGCATTATTATTAAGCAATCATGTTAAAAATTCAGTGAGCAGATAACAATCAGGAATCGCTAGATTTATTAAAAATCATTCTTTATGCTGTTGTAGTGTATATGTTTATATTATACAACTATACATCTATAAATCCTATATACATCTCTTTTTCAAATCTTTCCCATCAACTTTTACCTTTTGAACTTCTCTGCCCTTCTACTACTATATAGTCAACAGGGTATCCAAAACAGGAGGAAGAAGATTGGTCTGGATGCCATATACTTCACAAGCTATCACATTTCTTTTAGATCCTGTAAACGTACTGCACATATTCATGAGAAATAATGAATTACTGTATGCCTATATTAAAAGACCTACCTTGGGACCTCATTAGTATATGACTTTCTTGCAGTCACTGAATCTACATCTTATACTGTTATAACTCCCTGAAGAATTGACTAAATAAAAAAGCTGAATACTCTACTTTTTTGTTCATTCTTGTCAACTGCAACAGAGCTAAATTCAAATTGGACCTTGCTATTTCCCAGTCAATAGCTATGTCTACATTGTAAAAGCTAAGCCGACTTTATTAAGTTGACTTAATAAAGTCTACTTAAAGTCAACTTTAAGTAGACCTTACTAAGTCAACTTAGTGAGTCCACACTACATTATAAAGCCTTTATAAAGTCGACTTTGAATGGGTGTCCTGGCTTCAGTTGACTTTATAAAGTTGACTTAATGGGCCCAGTGCACTAAGTCGACTTTATTAAGTCAACTTAGTGAGTCCACATTGTCTTAAGGTGACTTAATAAAGTTGACTTAACAGTAAAGTCGATTTTGTAAGTGGACCTTATAAAGTCGACTTTACTGGACCCTAAAGTTGACTTTATTTCCCTGCAGTGTAGACAGGGCTCTGTTTAAGTCAACTTAAAGGCACTTAAGTCAACTTAAACACATAGTGTAGATGTACCAAATAGGATTAAAATCTTCTAAAACTAATTTACTATGAAATATATATATATATCCCGGTGGGTACCTATCTACCTTCCCAGTAGGGGTCCTTGGGCAAAAGACCCCCTAATGCCTCACATGCCTACCTCGAATATGAGAGTGACATGAACTAGGAGACTCATGCCAGCTTGGACGTCGCCTGGATTAACAAGGGAACCAGGACAATCTGACGATAAGTGGGCTACTGGAACAAACCATACATGGACAAGACAAGAGAACCTGGAATTGATGGAATGCTACTACAACAGTTGACCTAATGAGAGGGGATATATGAAACGTATGAGGGAACTATGGATGGACAAAAGACCTACATCCACTCTAACTGAGAAACAGCTAGTTACCCAACACTTCAACATAGTAAAGAGTAAGCTGCTCTCACAACTTGAGATAAACCAACTCCACATTACATCCCGGACACAAGAAGAAGACCCAGAAGAACAACTAGATGTGCAGCCAACACCTGAAGCTGGAACTTCACTGCCACCCCCTCCATTAAAGAGCACAGCAGCTGATATGAGGCATAAGATCATGGATAAACTAGCTACAGCCAACCCTCAAGACTGATTACCAAGGCTCTTTGGAGAAGTACCATCAGATAGTATGCTAGAAGATGCCAATAGAGCCCTAATGACAATTCCTACTACCACCATAACTCAAACCAATGAACTGGTATACGCTACAGCCCCTGTAATCCTGGAGATGGTTGGCTACATGATCAAGAAGAACAGCAGTACATACCACCCCACCCCCTGGAAAATGAGGTTGGAGATAAGATCAAGGCAACCCGGAGAGAAGTTAGTGAGCTGGTAGAACTACAGAAGGGTGTAGAGATTAAGGATAAGACTCGGCTACTGAGAAAATACAAGGGCCTGACTCCATCTAAAGCCCTAGAGACTGCTAAACAAAGGCTCACAGCACTGGCTACCCGGCTAAGGAGATACACTAGAGAAGCAGAGGCCAGAAAGATAAATGCCCTGTTCTCCAAAGAACCATCCAAGGTATACTCCCAACTGCAGTGTAACAACACAATAACAGCAGAGCCACCACCAGCAGAAACTGAACAATACTGGAATTCCATATGGGAGAAAGAGAAGACTCATAACACCAGTGCAAAGTGGCTGCAGGACCTGAGAACAGACCACAGCAATCTCCCAGAATAGGAACCAGTCACCATCATAGTAGCAGACATCCAACAGCTGGTCAAGAACATAAAGAGCTGGACAGCACCTGGACCGGACATGATCCACACCTACTAGCTAAATAAACTAACAGCAGTGCATGAACGCCTAGCAGCACAGATGAACCAGCTGCTAGCAGCAGGCTCCCACCCAGACTGGCTAAAACAAGGAAGGACAGTGCTGATCATGAAAGACCCCCACAAGGGAACAGCACCGTCCAACTACCGGCCAATAACCTGCCTCCCCACAACATGGAAAATCCCATCAGGCATCATAGCCGCCAAGCTACAGGACCACATGGGCCAGTACATGAGCACAGCTCAGAAGGGCATTGGGAACAACACCAGAGGCTCAAAACACCAGTTGCTCATAGATAGAGCGGTCGCCCAAGACTCAAAGTCTAGACAGACCAATCTGAGCACGGCCTGGACTGACTACAGGAAAGCCTATGACTCAGTGCTGCACACATGGATCTGTGAATGTCTGGCACTATACAAAGTCAACAGGACACTAAGGACCTTCCTCAAGAACTCAATGGGACTGTGGAAGACAACACTGGAAGTCAACTCAAGACAGCTTGCACAAGTGGCCATCAAGTGCAGCATATACCAAGGTGATGCGCTGTCCCCGCTGCTGTTCTGCATTGGCTTGAACCCCCTCAGCCAGATAATCACAAGGACTGGATACGGATACAAGTTCAAGAGTGGAACTACCATTAGCCACCTCCTCTACATGGATGACATCAAGCTTTATGCTAAGAATGAACAAGACATCGACTCGCTAATCCACCTGACACAGATCTACAGTGAGGATATTGGGATGTCATTTGGACAGGAGAAGTGTGGCCCGATGGTAGTAAAGAGAGGGAAGGTAGTCAAGACTGATGGGGTGGAACTGCCAGCAGGCCACATTGCAGACATACAGACCAGCTAGAAGTACCTTGGCATCCCACAGTCACATGGGAACCACGATGAGGAGGCAAGGAAGACAGCAACATCCAAGTACCACCAAAGGATAAGATAGATCCTGAAGAGCCAGCTCAATGGGAAGAACAAGATCCACACCATCAACAGGTACACCCTGCCAGTCATCAGATACCCTGCCAGTATAATAAGCTGGCCAAAGGAGGACATGGAGGCTGCCGATGTGAAGACCTGGAAGCTCCTCACAATGTATGGAGGTTTCCACCCCAAATCTAACACCCAGAGACTGTACACCAGCTGGAAAGATGGTGGGCGGGGTTTGGTGAGTGTCAAAGCCACTGTCCTGGATGAAACCTAGAGCATCCAGGAGTACATCAGTAAGATGGCACCCAAAGATGAGCTGCTGAGAGAATGCCTGAGGCAGCAGGAGCAGACATGGGAGGAAGATCAAGCAGAAGCAGTGCATGGCAAGACAAGACCCTTCTTGGGATGTACCATCGACAGATAGCTGAGGTGGCTGACATTGGGAAATCCTACCAGTGGCTGGAAAGGGCTGGACTAAAAGACAGCACTGAGGAACTGATCATAGCAGCACAAGGACAGGCACTGAGCACGAGATCCATTGAAGCAGGGGTCTACCACACTAGACAAGACCCAAGGTGCAGACTGTGCAGAGAGGCCTCAGAGACAGTCCAACACATAGTGGCAGGATGTAAGATGCAGGCAAGAACAGCATACACTGAATGGCACAACCAAGTAGCTGGCATTGTGTACAGGAACATCTGCACAGTGTATGGGCTAGACCCTCCCAAGACCAGATGGGAGATTCCACAGAAGGTCGTGGAGAATAACAGGGCTAAGATTCTGTGGGACTTCCAGATCCAGACGGAAAGGCAGGTACTGGCCAGCCAACCAGACATTGTGGTAATAGACAAGGACTAGAAGACAGCGGTGGTGATAGATGTAGCAGTGCCAAGTGACAGCAACATCAGGAAGAAGAAGTATGAGAAGCTGGAGAAGTACCAGGGCCTGAAAGAGGAACTAGAGAGGATGTGGAAAGTGAAGGCCAAAGTGGTCCCAGTGGTGGTAGGAGACTCGGGGCTGTGACTCCTAAGCTAGGAGAGTGGCTCCAACAGATCCCAGGAACAACATCAGAGCTCTCTGTCCAGAAGAGTGCAGTGCTAGGAACAGCTAAGATACTGTGCAGAACCCTCAAACTCCCAGGCCTCTGGTAGAGGACCATAAGTTGAGGAAGACACATACCACTCATAGGGGTGAGGGGAATTTTTTTTTTGTATATGTATAGTACCCTAATCTGCTAGGATTTACACCCATTCAATAGCATTTCTTGTATAGCTAAGATGAAAAACTTGCATTAGCAAAGAAAATAATGGACCAGATAATTAGAAGAAATCATCGTTCATCAACATGGTTTATTCACTGATCAACAAGCTATTTGATTAGCACAAGTGGCTGGAGTAAAGCTTTTTACAAGTCTAAAGCAGAATAGATACAGAAATGTAGGTAAAAGGCTTGATGATGTAAAGAACTGATTCTGAGATCACAGGGTTTTCAGCTCCAAGTAAGTGAATTCAGCCCATGTCAATGGTGATTGAAATTAATCATTATCATCTAAGAGCTAATTTGTAACTTGCAAAATGAATCTAGAGCCTGATCCCACTATCAGTTACATTAATGAAAAAAACTCCCATCTATTTTAGTGCCTGTGGGATCAGGCCCTTTATGAGCAGGCGAATAATAGCAGAAACCAGAGCAATTGGCACTATTGATGGTATGCAGTGTTGTTATAGCCATGTTAGTCCCAGAATAGGAGACAGACAAAATGCATGAGGTAATATCTTCTGTTTGCACAACTTCTATCCATGATAGACAAGCTTTCAGGCTTATACAGAGCTCTGCTTCAACTCTGTGAAAACTAAATGCTTGTTTCCCTCTCTAATAGAAGTTGGTCCGTTAAAAGATATTACCTCACCCACCACATCACTCTTGTCGTTGGTCTCACCGGGTATGTCTACACTATGGGTTTAAGTTGACTTAAAGCCCCTTAAGTCGACTAAAACAAAGACCAGACCACACTGAGAAGGTATTAAGTTGATGTAAGCATTTGCTAAAGTCGACTTAGTAAATCTCACTTGTAAAGTTGACTCAGCAATTAAGTCAACATTATTAAGTTGACTTAAGCCAATGTAGCCCAGGAGTTGGCTTAAGTCAACTTAATTGGACTCCTAGCTATTTGAAAATGGGTGTGAGGGCTAGAGAGATGGCACAACATAGTTGAGAGTGATCACAGCTGTGTGCAACACATCAAAATGCCCCATGTCTTAGCCCCAACCCCACAGCTCTGCATCCTAGCACTACAGCCCATGTCGCCTTCCCCCGACCTGATCCAGCATCTCCTCCCCTTCTCAGACTGACCCCACATCTCTCTCCTTCTCAGTCCGACCCTGCATCTTTCCCCTTCTTAGCCCAACCCTGCCTGTCTCTCCCAGGGATTTCCCTGGACCATAACACCCTCCTTACCCCCCCCCCGAATTTCCCAACATCCCCACAGTTGTAAACTAGTAACAGAGCTATACCAATTTAATGAGCACCACAACACCCCCTATAT
>ML682012.1:2156349-2203454 GCA_007922195.1 Podocnemis expansa | reverse complement strand
GTAACAGAGCTATACCAATTTAATGAGCACCACAACACCCCCTATATCTCCCTCAACACCCCCCCCACTTTCAAGTCCTGGGGAGAACACCATGTCCCCTTCTCAGCCTGACTCCCCTGATATTGTTGTAAAACAAACAAGGAGTGCTGTGGCACTGTTTAAGACTAACAGATTTGTTTATCACATGAGCTTTCATGGGTGAAAATCCCACTTTATCAGATGGTTTGAAGAGGGGGGAACTTACAGAATGGGAGGAAAATAAATACAGGGGAGTCTAAGACATAGGGTCATGTCACACTCTAACAGCAAGTCAAAGCAGTTGTTAAGATTCAAACACAGGGAAACAGCACAAAGAAATAAATATGCTATTTCTTTTAGATTAGGTTGCATAGAATCAGGATTAAATCATGACTATGAATTTTTTTTTCCCCATTACAACAGGTAATTTGACTTCACCTTCCTCTATTTGCTGTTTCCCAGTGTTTGAATCTTAACAACAGCTGTGCCTTGCTCATGCGCTGGCAGTTGTCCTGCGGCACCTGGTCCAGAGCTGGAGGAGTCTGGGCAATGCAGGGAGGGTGTGGAGTGCTGTGCTGGCACATTGCTGGGCCACATCAGGCTCCCTGACCTCCCTGGGCTCCCTGTTGCCACTCACAGTATGAAGGGTCAACTCACTTCCTGTAGTAAAGGAGGGGCACCTCTGCTGTGTTTCAGTGCAGGCCAGCTACCCACAATGCACCACTTCTAGGGTGACTTAGCAGTTCCCATTGTGGATGTGGACAGTCTCCTGGCATTTTGGATGTGGCTGCTCTAAGCCAGCTTAATAAGGTCTGTGTTAAGGTGGCTTAATAAAGCCCTGTAGTGTAGACATAGACACCAAGAGGCCAAATGTTCAGTGAAGACTGAACTCCCCTTTCACCTCCAGAAGTGGTCACTCAAGGTCAGGGCTGATGTGCTTTAGTATGGCAGTCACAAAAATTTTCACTGTTATTGTTCATGTTGAAGCTGTCCCAGAGTAATAATGGCTCTGAGAGCTTATATAGTGCTTTTGTCCCCAAAATGCTGCACAAATGTTAGTTGATTAATATTGACATATTCTGTAGGAGTCATGTCAGAAAAAATGAGTATCACCATTTTACAGATGGAACAAATAAGGCACACAGAAGTGAATGTCAATGCTGCAAAAGAAGTCAGAGACAAAGCAGAATTCAAATATTGGTCCCCAGACTTCTGAATCCAACTCTCAGTACATTGCTCCATTCTTCCTCTTAACTGAAAATTCACTAATGCCTACTTCTAAATGCAACATGCTTTAAATAGTGTAAGGTTCAGTCATGATCATCAACGTATAAATGAGTGTTTTTGAAATGGCAATGCTATCTGTCCATACTAGCCTGTGAATTACTTATTAAATTGGCACAGATCATCCTTTTCTCTATACATTGCATAGAAAACTCTCAATGCTTAAATTCACCAAGTTCTCATTACTTCATCCCCTCCAAGAAGGAGAAGTCTTCACTTCAAAGAAGGAAAAAGGGTATGATACTCCAGTCACTAGGGGTATATCTACATTAGAGCCTTAGGTTGACTTAACTTTCCTTAAGTCAACCTAAGGAAAAGCTTTTTTCACACTGGTAATTTATTAAATCAATTTAAGCACTTCCTTAAGTTGACTTATTAACACCACCTGTTAAGGCTTTCTTAATGCTTAAATTGACCTTATTAAGTTGACTTAAGCCAGTGTAGACAGAGCATAGCCTTTAAATTGACCTTATTAAGTTGACTTAAGAACTGTGCCCCATCTACACTGGCTTAAGTCAACTTAATAAGGTCAACTTAAGTGTTAAGTCAACCTAGCAGCTGCCACTGTGGATGTGGGCTGTCTACAAGAGTTTCGAATGTGGACTCTCTAAGTCAACTTAAGGTCACCTTTAAATTGACTTAAAGTCGACCTTGTTAAGTCAACTTAACAGAGCCTTGAGTGTAGAGATACTCTAGGAATCTAGAGCTGAACTTGAAACAGCTGTCAGGAGAATCTGTTTTCAGTCTCTCCATGTTACATTTTTTGTTCCTCTATGCCTAATGCCTCCCTGTAATCAAGTTTCCAAGAAGGGTTGTGCTGTCATTGGTTTTAATAGCAGCATTTGCACCTTATCTCCTCTTTTGATTGCAAGTATGGTAAAAATAATGTTTCAATAAGGAGTAACACTTCACTGGACTCCCATGGAATTTGCTGAGGATGAGCAGCCATCTTCTGGAACTATCAATGAACTCATTCAAGCAAGTTACCTGTATAGCACAAAAATCACTTTCCTACAGAAGATATCCTCAGGCTTTTCTCTTCTCTTTGCATTCACCTTCCTCTTCCTCTACACAAAAGACTATTTGTGGGGAGCAGGCAGATGCATAATATGGCTTATAATTATTAATAGATCAACATGAAAATAACATTGCTGATTTGCCTAAGGTGTTTGCTATGTAATTATAACATCAGAATAGGTATAGGGTTCTGGCTGGCCTCTGGTTGATTTCTTTCCAAATTAGTTTTCATTTTTTGTCTTAAAAGCTAAATATAACAGTCATGTGGCAAAAGCATTAATAAAATCTTGTCTCAAAATCTTACTAACAAAGAAAGAGTAGACTCCTCACACTCCAGTGCTTTTACAGCCGTTATTAGGTGAACTGAGAATTCAGTCTATTTGATTTATAATTGGAAATCATATGCTATAACATTCACCTGCTGGTCTTATGCACAAGTGAAATGACACCAGGCAGTTTTATCACTCAGTATAATAACTGGCATGAACCAACACCAGTATACTGTGTTCATCTCCCCAAGGTCCACTAACTAGTTGATTATATGTAGCTGTAAGAATATAAGAATGTTCACATTGGGTCAGAGTGAATCTTACCCAAACTCACCTAGTTAATATCTTGTCTTCTGACAGTGGCTGGTACCACATCTAGAGAGAAAATGTAGACAAAACATTATTTCATATCACTTTTTTGTCAGAAAAAAATATTACTGTAACTGGGACATCCAGAAAATATACTAGACTTTGTTCTGATCTTATGTATATTAGGGTACATCAGAAATAATTCCATTGATGCTAATAGTATTATACTGTGTAATGATCCTGTCTGAGGAAACTCAAGCCCAGTAGTCAGTAGTGAAATTAAAACCAAAATAAAGTTAAGCTTTATAATTACTCATTTGAGATTCTTTTCCACGTTATCAAGGTCTGATATTGGAGTATGCAATAGAGTCGGTCATTATTTTATTTTATTTGTCTTTAAATCTATTGCTTCAAAGTTCCAATTCCCTGTTCACTTGCAAGTACTATAAAGACCTCTAATTAGCAACATATTTAACCATCTACATAATTTTAAAAACGTAAGCGGCTCTGACGACGTCCACAGAACTGTCCACCTGCTTTGTGTTAGGCATGTGCTTAAGAATGTTGCTGACTTCTGGCTCTTGGCATTCAAGCTGAAGAGAAAAATATAACATTGTAGAGATCAAATGGAGTTCTGCCTGTGTGGGGTACATAGCTCTGCATGTCCAAGGGCAGTGTATGAAACAGAATTTCTTAAGGCTAATCTGAAAATTAAAGGCATACAAAAAGGCAGAATTTAGTTCCAAATATGACATAAATATAAGAGACTCAAATGACCTTCCTGCAGCTTTTCTCAAAGGTGTAATCAACCGTGAGCTGAGGTAGGAAATGGTAATTAATCCTCTCTATTGAAATTATTGGAAGAATATTTCCTGAGCACATGTTTATCTTCAAGCATGAGTAGTATCATTGAAATCAATGTTGAACATGTTTTTAAGTTAGTGCTTTGTTGAATCAAGGCCATCTTTTGGGATAAATACAATTTTCTTTCAAAGTTTACTGTAGGGGGACAGATGGAGTGAAATTCTGATATCTTTCAAGTGAATGACACAACTCCCCTTCATTTCAACAGGTAAGACTTTTTATACAGTGCCCTTAAATTCTACCAGTTCTTTTCAAATTAAAAGAGAAGATTTGATACAATGCCTGTTAAATCAAGACTCTGGAATCATTCACTTATGACCTTTTCTTATAAATCTATTATGTATTGAAAGTTAAGGCAATTATTTGTAACTTTAACATGTTTTATTGAACAATATGATAAAATATATTTTTAAAAGAAGAAAAAAAAAATACTTGCACCAAGAAAAAAAACAAGAGGCACCATCAACATGCATGCACTTACAGCCATGCAGAAAAATAGTGATAAAACTTTTAATGTTACAAAGGAAAACAGTAACTTCCTAACAAACTTCCTACTGAGTTTTTGTGTAGTTTTATTTGGTATAATGCTTACATACTGCCTTTATAGATGCTACATAATAACCATGGGTGGATGGATGAAAGAACTAGTGAATTTGGCCAACTATAGTATTATGGACTGAATCTAAATTGTTCTACCATGTTTAAATGCATGTGTTTTCTCAGAATGGTCACCACTGAGAAGATCACCATTTATCTGTATTTATTATGTTCTCTGTTAATTGTAGTAAAATGCTGTTATTTTATACCCCTTGTAGTAACTCTGGATAAATTGTGACCTTTTAATGTCATTCAGTGTTCCTGGGAAATGGAGAGGAATGTAAACATAATTATGGACAATGATCCCATTTTCAGAGGAAAATGTTAGTGACTGTTACTGTTACCTGTATATCTAAAGACATTTTATAAAATGACTAATACTGGTGATGGAGCAAAAAATAGTTGTTGACCTTTCAAACAATAGTGCTCTATAAAACTATTAATGGGTCATCCGCATTAAAATAGAAATTAAGGGAAAGGAGGAGATTGTCATTTACAAACCCATTTCTTTTACCAATCTAACTTAGTGGTAGTTAAGTGTAATAATGATGTTGACCTGAAGATCACATTTATGGCAGCAGCAGAATAATTAATGTTGGTTGCCTCAAAAGGTACCTGTGTGCAGCAGCTTTTAAAAATTGTTTTAAAGGATAAGAAGTATTTGCCATTAACTGTTGGGAGAAGAAGGATTCTTTGGTTTATCAGTGGCTGTTAAACTAAAACATTACATTAAAATACCATAGCTACTGAGAAATTAAAATCTATGGATAGTTGACTGCTGCAGTGTACACTACCCTATTCATGGGCCACGAAGGCTGTTCCTGAAACTCACTAGTGACCCTATTAATTTCTGCCAAATGCAAGATTTCCTTTACACAATTTCAATTCCTTTCTTTTATGGTCAAAATGATATTCTTAATTGACTGCCTAAGTCTGTGGATGATTGGACTCCTAACAAAACTGTAAACTACCCTGACTAATTTGAATAAATGAATCCTGAATCACATTGATAATTAGATAAATCTGAATATTATTAATTACTTTGCTAATACCCAGATGATGTGCTTATCAGATATGATTATGTATTAGAATCGGTAGAGATTTCTGTGATGGAAAATGCCGCATTTTATGTTAGCAGCAATTTTCTTTCCTCTTCCCAGAAGAGAGCACTGCCATAGGCTCCGGGAAGCCATTCTCCCCAACTCTCAAAGAAAATTATGACAGCAGCACTTCCAGACAAAGGCTGGCAACAACTCTAGAATGGCACTGATAGTTCTGACACTTCACCACTTGCAATACCATAACCATTAGTTTAGCCAGAGTAAGGCTAGATAGCTGAAACACTAGCATCACTCAGGCCAGTAGATGGAGGTTCCATGTGTTGAAAGGCCCCGCCCAGAAGGCAAGGAGAGAGGACATTTGTTATCTGTGCTCTTAGTGTGGTTCAGCTGGAGTTGCATTGTTCATGTTAATAATGTGGTCACTTTAGAGATCAGATCAGTTAGCTTGGATTTAGCTCTCCTACCTTGCTTTAAGCTCCCTATAACCATATGATTTGAAAGTAGTGTTACTACCCAGTATGTCCTCTCAGGGAGATGTGTGGCATGGCAAGCTCCCTTCCCCTTTGCCTCTTACCTTTGCAGCCTAATCTATAGATTATGCATTAGTTTATGTATTGCTTAATTCCCAATTATCAGTTTGAGTGTTGAGGAGTTCTTGCCCAAAGATGAAACCCAGTATTATTTTAACTATGAGATTGTGAACCCCAATGTGCACAGTTACAACACTACAGGAACTCTTCTATAATTATAGTTTATTAATACATTTAGCACAGTCACAAACACCCCAATTCAGTAAGATAGGAAGAGATACTACAAAACGTACATACTAACTCCATTCATTGCATAACAACCTGAAATGTTAGCTATCATCTTCCTCATCACCATCACCTTTCATGTCATCACAAGTGGCCATTATTCTGGCCCCTCCCAAGGACTAAATCTCTTTCTCCTACTTCTTCCAGGTTGGGATGTAACCTTTTTATATAATAGGGTATGGTGGCCCCATTATGTTTGATGCATATTCCTTATTTGTATTTTCTCACCTTACGAATGTTAGACTGTTCTTCTATAGGTTAGTATATCAACTATCTCAACTTACTCTCTTATACATCAGTTCATTACCACATCCCTCTTGTAATTAGGCATCTGTGAATGTAGTTCATGTACCTGTTATGTACATCAATTCATTCCAATAACACTCTTGTGGTTGGATCCTGTAGCTGTGATTAGAAATTTCTTTTTAAACTCTTTATCTTCAGCTCCCTAATACATGGGGTTTTCTGTAGAGCCATTTATCTGTTCAAAGTTTATCTGTAAAAAATTCATAGCTTTCTGTGAACAAGTTCTCAAGCCTTATGCTAACTTGCTAGAGCTAATGTCTTAATATGGGCAGAAAGCTTGCTAGATCATTAGGCTCTGTAGGTGGTGATCTATAGCTCCAAGACTAGTTGTCCAGATCTTCTTTAATGATTTGCAAGATGGGGTAGATTGCACTCTCAGCAAGTTTGCAAATAACACTAAGCTGGGGAAAGCAGTAGATACCTTGGAGGCTAGGGATAGGATACAGCATGACTTAGACCAATTGGAGGATTGGGCCAAAAAAAAAAAATTCTAATGATATTCAACAGCAAGTACAGGGTCATACAAGTTGGATGGAAAAATTCCATGCACTGGTATGGGTTGACCAGCTATGTAGCAGTTCTGAAGAAAAGGACCTGGGGGTTACAGTGGATAAGAAGCTGAATCTGAGTCAATAGTGTACCCTTATTGCCAAGAAGACTAATAATGTATTTGTCTGCATTAGTAGCAGCATTGCCAGCAGATTGAAGGAAGTGATTATTCCTTTCTATTCAGCATGGTGAAGCCACATTTGAATTATTGTATCCAGTTTCAGCACCCCACTACAGAAAGGATGCGGACAAATTGGAGAGAGCCCAGAGGAGGACAGCAAACATTATTTGGGGGCTGGAGCACATGACTTATGATAAAAGACTGATGGAACTGGATTTATTTAGTCTGCAGAAGAAAAGAATGGTAGTAACAGAAGCCTTTAATAATCTAAATGGAGGCATTCCAAAGTGGATGCATCAAGGTTGTTCTCTCTGGTAGCAAATGACAGAATAAGGACCAGTGGTCTCAAGTTGCAGTTGGAGATGTGTAGGCTGGATATTTGGAAAACTTATTTTACTAGGAAAGTGATGAAGCACTGGAATGGGTTACCTAGGGAAGTGGTGGAATCTGCACCCTTAGGTTTTTAAGATGTGATTTGACAAAGCCCTGGCTGGAATGATTTAGTTGGGGTTGGTCATGCTTTGAACAGGGGATTGGACTAGATGACCTCCTAAGGTTTCTTCCAACACTAACTAGAATTCTATAATTCTTATAATATATGTCCTCCAGGTAACTTGCATTAGAGTTGAATATAATGAAAAGCAGTGAATATAAAAGAGGCAGGCTAGACCTATAAGCTACATTTTATAGGTGTATTTAGTCATTCACTAGTCTGTTGCAGTTCTTCTAACTTTCGTCTCATTCATCTAAACAGAGCTGGGATTTATGCTTCATCTGTGGAGAGAATCTGAAGATAGAGCAGCCTTCACTTAAAATAAAATATTATGCATGTATTGAACAATGACTATGACTTTATAAACCATAGATTGGGGATCAAGCAACACTATCTTAAAATTAACTTCAAAGCATCCCTGCTCTAGGTTAGCAGCTGAATGAGTCTGTGGGGTGTTAGAGGAAACACATTTTCTCTTAGAAGAGCTCCCACCCACTGACACCCTGTTTGATCTTGTTCCTACTGAAGTCACTGGGAGTTTTGCTTTTGACCCTAAGGGGAAAAGGCACAGATTGAATTTTCAGTGGCTTGAAAGTGTAGTCTAGATTATTTAAATATCCAAGGATTTCTGAAATCTGATTCTGATTACATTCATCTTAAACTGTGAAATCAGAAACATTAAATTGTAACACGCTGGGATTCCCTAGAAAACAGCAATTGAATTACCTGTGGCTTACGTGTATGAGAAAGCTGAAGTTTTCTCACAATTGTTTTAAGTTCTTCTTTCTTTCAAGATGAGGTAAATGTCTTTAATATCAATTTTGTATTGTGCATTAGTTCTCAGGGTTCTGTTACTGGCCCTGCAAAGATAGACCCCATTGAGCTAAAATCATCCCTCATGTGAGACTATTGACTTCAGAGGAGTTTCTCAAGGGATAAATGTAGTGAGCCATCACTAAATTTGGAGAATAAAAAGAAAAAAAAACAATAAAAAATGGTCCTCATTGCTTTTGATTTCAGCATGACCACTGAAAAGAAGATTTAAGCTAGAGATAGGCAAACAGTGGTGATTCTCCTCAGTTATTATTCCTGATAAATACTAAGCCATACAAGAGCATTTGCGAGTCTATTTATTTATCATTTGATGATTAGGAGCAAATAAGATAACAATTAAGAAGCCTCCCCATTGCTAAATTACTTATACATTTTCATTGTGTTTATATATTACTGTAATTGTTTATGTCACTTTTCTGTAGTCATAAATAATAGTTTTCTTTTTCCTTCCTGCAAAGATACAAAAATAAAAAGGATTTGTGAATTCAAAACTTTAAGACATTTTTCTCTTATCTGTGAATACAACTATGAGACATTTTAGGACTGGACCACAGTATGTTTTTGTCACAATTTGGCCTAACATTTCCTCCCTAAATGAAGTGAAATCTATATGGGTGGTTTTATAACAGATTCCATTGCTTCCCATTCTGGAAAACAGGTTTTATGTGAGACTTAAATAAAGCACAGAGCTTGTTCTGTCACTTCTATAGGAGTTAAATTCACCCTATTCATTATTGTAAGCCTAATGCAACATTCTGAGTGTAATCTTCCTTCCTCTTTGTTACTGTACTGATCTATAAGTTTTAGGAAAACAATCATGGTAAACAGCACACATATATACAGCAACACGCCGTTCACATTTTGACATATAAAAATAACATCACTTTTTTCCTTAGGTTTTCATTGTCATGAGTTTGCTTTGGTCTTCAATTCCTTCATGATTCAGTGCCAGGAACAGTCCTCTTTATTTGTCCTATATATGCTGATGCTCTTTAAAATATAAATACTATTTACATCAGATCCTTCCATTCCACCAAAACTAACTTCTTGATTTGGCGTATGTCTGGCTTTAATGATGTCTAGAGATAATTGAGTTCAATGGCACTACAGTGTAAAACAAACAAACAAACAAACATGAAGTCGTGTGGCACTTTAAGACTAACAGATTTATTTTTCGCATGAGCTTTCGTGGGAGAAAATCCCACTTCATCAGATGCTTCGAAGATGGGTGAACTTACAGAATGGAATGAAAATAAATGCAAAGGGGTATAAAACATAGGATCAGGTCATACAATAACAGTAAATCAGAGCAGTTGTTAGGTTCAAACCATGGGAAGCCTGAAGTCAAATTGCCTTTTGTAATGGGAAAAGAATCCATAATCTCGATTCAATCCTGCTTTCACAGAATTTAGTTTGCATATTAATTCGAGTTCAGCTGTTTCTCTTTGATGTCCCAGTCACAAGATTTCAAAGAGAAACAGCTGAATTCGAATTAATGTGCAAACTAAATTCTGTAAAAGCAGGATTGAATTGAGACTATGGGTTCTTTTCCCATTACAAAAGGTAATTTGACTTCAGAATTCCCATGGTTTGAACCTAACAACTGCTCTGATTTACCGTTACTGTATGAACTGATCCTATGTTTTACACCCCCCTTGCGTTTATTTTCATTCCATTCTGTAAGTTCACCCATCTTTGAAGCATCTGACGAAGTGGGATTTTCTCCCATGAAAGCTCATGCGAAAAATAAATTTGTTAGTCTTAAAGTGCCACACGACTCCTTGTTTTTTGGGTTTTTTTTGCTGGACTAGACTAACACGGCTATCCTTTTGGAAACTGAGTACAGTGATATACACTCACAAAGGATCTGCCTTAGTATGGTCAGTGATTTTTAGTTCCAAAGAGGCAGCCATGTTAGCCTAGTTAGCAAAACAAGCAAGAAGTTGTGTGGCACTTAAAGACTAACAAAGCTCATGCGATAAATGAATTTGTTAATCTTTAAGTGCTACAGTGATATTTATTTACTTGATGGTGGTAGTGATGGTAATGACAATACTGCTGGACAGTAGGATGCTCGTACCACTGTGTGGGACTGATCCAACCCCTACTGAGGTCAGTGGGAGTCTTTAAATTGATTCTAATGGGCTTTGGATCAGCCTGCATGCTAAACACCATTTAGAGTTTCACTGTGTGCCCTAACCCTGATTGGGTTTAATTTTCCACCATACATCCACATTTACAATGCTGGCACTATCAATCTACCAGAGAAGTTGTTTTGTAAATTGTTCATAAAACCCTTCCATTCAAAAAACAAATATTTTTCAAAATAGGTGAAAAAAGTAAAACACTGGCAGCAGCAATCCCAATTCTGTGTGCCAGCACCTTTCTGTTAGATCTTGTCAGTGAAGGCTTTGTTTGTTTTCCATTTATTTACAGGGAAAAGAATACTGCCAGCTGGCTTGATTTGTCAGAAAAAATCTTTAAAAGATTTTCAAAATTGTTGAAAACTTCGTAAGTGACAGAACAAGGATGTGCTCTGCATACCAGCTATGCTTCATCCCTTACAGTCAAACACATATGCAAAAAGCAGACAAGGAAAGAAGGACCTACTATATAATTTGAAACTTAAATCCTTTTTCAAAACAGGACTTTGAAATCCAACATTAAAAATTGTGTGTGTCATTTAATTGCAGTCATTGACTTGTCATTGACCTATCACACATGAGTTCTTTACTCAGACTGCTGTAGTACCATGTGGTCAGATTGATAGATCACTAGATTTTGAAAAAGAAGACCTGCTTTCTCTTCATGGTCCCACTCAGGGATTTCCATACACTCCCCTAACTCCAACCTTGAATTTTTCCAACATCCCCCCAGTTGTCAGCTAGTAATATGCAGTGTTTCCAATTCAGTGATTGGTTGCAAAAATGACTAAACTGAACTCACTAAGCAGGGGCTTCTGATGCCAGATCAATTCTCAGTTGAGAGAAGGAAAGAGATAGGAAGGGGACAGGTGTTTTGCTTGGTGTCGTGGGTTCTACCTAAGAGTTACATTGGTAATCAGCTCTAACTTTTAATAAGGTTTAGGCTAGTCAAATAGTGCTTATAGTTCCTAGGTTCCATATAGTCTTTTGTTATTTTAAGTGAACATTATTGCTGAAATAACTGATAATCAGGGCTAAATGCCCATGCTTAGACATGCTGTGGGACAGTCGCGACAATGCCTTCCACAGTGTTTCTGTAGAGAGACTGCCAGTCTGTATTATAAGTTCTCCCACTGAGACCTGAAATTTGAGAGCTGTGGAATCTCAGAAATCTACTCCCATAGGTCAGATCACAGTGGAAGTGGTTGGAAACAGAAGGAGGTGGTGTAAGACGCAATTCACAGGAGTGATGCAGTGAACAGGATGACCAGTCACAGTGACCAGAATGAGTGGCAAGCTGCTGGAGGAATAAGAAAGATGCCTTCTGTCCCCTCTTCTCTGCCCTGGGAGATGAACTCATGAGAAAGCACCTCTGGACTGTGGATCTCCCACACTGAGTGGGTGCAATGGAGAGAGAAGGGAGGGGCATGTTAAAGGAACATTTGATTGCTGGATGCTGTTTTAGTGTCTTCACTCCAGAATTTGTGACTGGAAAACTTATATAAGTGTTTCCTGGTAGCCCTAGATTTTTAAAAGACTTAATTTGCCAAAGTCATTATCTCACATCATCAGTATCTTGAGAGGTCATTACTCTGGAGAATTTCTGTACTAAATATTTGTATGTTTTAATTAATTTGAGAATGGCTATCCTGAGTCACATCAATGGTCCATCTAGCCCAGTAACCTGTCTTCTGACAGTGGCAAGTGCCTGTTGCTTCAGAAGGAATGAACAGAATAAGCAGTCATGGAGCAATCCATGTCATAACCCCTATCATCCAATCGCAGCTTCTGACAAAAGGAGACTCAGAACATTGCAGAGCATGGTGCGGCATCCATCCCTGTCTACCCCAGTTAATACCATTGAAGGACTTATTCTCCATAAACTTATGTAATTGTCTTTCAAACCCAAGTCTTGGCCTTCACAACATCCTCTGACAAAGAGTTAAACAGGTTTATTGTGTGTTATGGGAAGAAATACTTCCTTTTGTTTGTTTTAAACCTACTGCCTATTAATTTCATTGGGGACACCTAATCCTTGTGTTATGTGAAGTATTAAATAGCATTTCTGTATTCACTTTCTCCATAGAAGTCATGATTTTATAAATCTCCATTATATCTCCCCTTAGTCGGTTCTTTTCCAAACTGAAAAGACCTTGTTTTATTAAGCTCTCCTCAGATGGAAGCTGTTCCATAGACCTAATCATTTTAGTTGCCTTTCTGTGTATATTTTCCAGTTCCAATAGATAGATAGATAGATCAGCCAAATATGTGTGCAGTATTTAAGATGTAAGAGTACCATTGATTTATATAGTGGCATCATGATATTGTCTTCCTTATTATCTACCCCTTTCCTAATGGTTCCTAACATGAAGTTAGCTTGTGTGCCTGCCACTGCACATTGAACAGAATTTTTCAGAGAACTATCCACAGTGGTCTCCAACATCTGTTTCTTGAGTGGTAACAGTTAAGTTAAACCCTATCGCAGGCATGGCCAAACTTGCAAGCTTACAAGTTGCAAAGTGCAGCTCACGGAAAAGCACAGTGGGGGGAAGCGCAGCATAGTCAGAGATGGTGGGGAAGCAGTGGCATGATCAGAGATGGAAGGGAAGCAGCAGCATGGTCAGACACGGAAGGGAGAAGCATGGCGTGGTCAGAGATGGTGGGGAAGTAGTGGCATGGTCCAAGACCATGAGGAAGCGGCAGCACAGTCGGAGACGGTGGGAAGAAGTGCGGCACAGTCAGGGATGGTGAGAAGAAGTGCGACATTGTTGGGAATGGCACAGAGAAATGACAAGCACGGTCAGTGACGGTGAGGAAAAGTGCAGCATGTTTAGATTTTTCTCATAGGCCCTAATGCAGTTTACGCATTGTTAAAATAAAATCATGTTTTACAAGTCCTCTAAACATGACGCTAAATAATAAGAAACAAAAATATAAAGAAGAAAATAGATTGTTTAAAACTGAATGTAGATTACCACTGTTCCCTCTAAGAAGTGTGCGTGTGTGCATGCACACAGGTCATGAAACCTGCACACACAACAAAATAAAGTGCGCACAAAAAAATTCAGTAGTGCTAATATTGGTGCTCACAAAGAAATGTTTTTGCGCACACAAAGAAATTGTTTGCGTGCACAGTCTCGAGTAATTAGAGGGAACACTGTAGATTATTTTCAATTTTTGACACAGCTTACTGCTGTGAAGCATTGTATTCCACAATGAAATTTGTGAAATCTAAACATCATGAAATACTTACAGATTGGCACCTGAGACAGCTTTTATGTACTGCATTGACACGTTACTGCCCAGATTTTTAAAACAACTAACCACTAGCCTGCAGTATTCTACACCAAGCGACAGCTAAGTTTTTACTGTAGGTCTAGTTGTCATGGTAACCTTTAGTAATTATCAGACTCTGACATTAGTAGGATCAATATTTGCCCTTTTTTACAATAAAATTAAAGTGTGCAATGAATTTTAAGCTTAGTAATTTTGAAGTAGGTAAAAGTATGTTGTGATATGGCTCAGTGTGGCTCTTGAAGGTTTAGTAATCAACTTGTGTGGCTCTTGAATTCCATAAGTTTGGCCACTCCTGATATATCATTTTAAATGTACAATTTAGATTCAGTTTCAAAAATGTATTAATTCATATTTATCAACATTGAATTTCATCTGCCAGTTTGTTGACCAGTCACCTTGTTTTGTAAGATCCCTTTCTAAAACAACAAGGATATAGATATAGAAGGCTTGAGTAGCCAGTTTTGTATGATAAGCTAATCAAATGGTCATGAAACACTTTTCAATTTTTAATGTGGTGCCATACAGCCCCCCTTCACTCCCACAGTTTCACATCTCATTGGCCTTCACCTCACCCCCCATAAATCAAACACCATCCCAATTTCAATTACTGGGAAAAACACTGGTCCCACTACTGACCCTCCGCATGATCTTCAACACCTTACTTCAACTTTCTCTGTTCATCAACATGGATATAAGACTTACCTTTCCTCTTTAAAGTGCATTCAGACCCAAAATTGAAAGGTGCTGGAAATGAGCTTATGGTATTTGTTCTCTCCTCTTCCCTAAAAGGCTTTTTAAAGAACTTGTCTGCTGACTAACCAGTACATTTCCGAAGTAACCTATCCGCAGCTGTCTGAAGAATCAGACCATGAGTGCAATCAAAAACAGGTTTTTTTTTCTCCCAACCTTGTTTCCATAAAGTTCCTACACAGATGTATTTCCTCATAAAAATTATGAGCTGAGCATGCATCCAGTGCATATGAATCTCCAACAGAGAAGCACAATCTCCCCATTAATTTCTATGCTTTTCTAACACCTCATCAATTCAAGCTGAACATGATATGCTTGGTAAAACATGCTTGAGGGTCACTTATGCTAACTATAACAATATTCTAAACTACAAACTACTGCAGACTGGCATGAAAGTCATCTGTTACCTACTGCTAACAGTGAATGCTGGGATTCTGAACACATTTTCTCTCAGAAGCTTTTTGTCAATTTTCATTACAACAATCCTGATACTTTTATCTGTTGTTTCCGGTTTTAGTCTATATGCACTTGGTTCAGATGCACTTTGCCTGCCAACCAGATACTGTTTTCCTTGGCTTTCCTCAAAATTTGCAACTAGTAGTTTTTCACAATCTTCTTAATTGTAAATACACATGCAGTGAGTGCAATGAAGTCTTAATCATTCAATCCTTTTTTTTAGCTGCAAAACTACCACAGCATCTGGAAGGTCAAGTGAGTAATAGTCTCAGTCACACTTTGGCTCTTTTTTATACCAGCTAAGGGAACCCGAGTGGTGAAAAATGGCCCCAGAGCTGGACCAGACTTATTGTGCTGGTGTAGGAATTGAGGTAGACAATTGCAATATGTCCTCTTAGCAATTCCAGTCATTAGACTACCAGCCTCAATGTAGTGGGGGGAGCTGGCAGCAGCGCATCAAGGCTGAGGCCACGGCATAAAGCACTACAGAGGTCCTGGGCAGTGCTGTTACATAGGGACAGGCAGAAGCAGCCAGCTGCTGAGGCACCTCAGCCTTAGGATCCTTTAAGTGTGAGTTCTGAGTTGCAACACAGAATTACACTCAGAGATAGGTTTTGTTCCCCCCACCACCACCACACACACATCAAGCCTCGGTATGTGTCAACCCTTTTTCCTCAGTTCACTTCCCTTGCTGTTGGAGTAGTCTCATCTCCATGTTGGTCCATTCTCATCTTCTGTGCTGAGACTATTGTCAATGGTCCCAATTGCTCTTTTGTGCTAATTATGTTGGTGGGCTGAGTAATGTCCACTATGGATATGTCTATGCTAGGGGCTTAAGTCGACTTAAGCAGACTTAAGTTGATTTAAGCAACTCCCTGGTCACATTTGGTTTGCTAAAGTCTGCTCGACCAGCTGAACTGCCAGACCCATGCCATAAAGTGACAGAGACATGTCCTGGACTCTGGAGTATGTGGCATGGTGCTGGGGCTCTCATTGAGCTGAGGATCCCCCTACCCAGGATCCCAGCATCAGCCCTCCCCACCAGCAGCCCAGGACTCAGGGTGACCAGCTGCAGGCCTGGGACCTGCCAGCTTGAAGCTGCTAAGCACCCACCCCCTACCCCCTTCATTCCCCCAACCCCTCTTATTCCTTCAGACCTTCCCTCCTCCCAAATCCCCTCACTCTGCCCAAACTCCCCAACCCCCACAGCAGCCACCCATCAGCCCCCACCAGTTTCCCCTGTAAATAAAACATATCCACACCATCATTCTGTGTGCAGTCCATCTTTCTATCATGTTGGGGACAGGGGGCAGAAACGGGCAGCTGGGGTGGTGACATCAGCTGGAGGAAGGTGGTCTTTCTCATCTTCAGGTTTTGCAGCCAGTGGTCATCGTTCCAGGTGGTGAGACTGAGCCAGTACCACCAGAGCCGTAACTACAGACTTTGGCACCTGGGGCAAGCACCCTGAAATGTGCCCCCACTCCCCCCATCCCAGGGCCCAATGCATCCACAGTTGCCTTCCAGCGGTTGAGACTATGCACCTTTTTCCCCACCTGGCCACCACCAGCCTGCCTTCCCAACCTAGCCACTACCGGGACTCAACCATCTGACTCCTTCCCTTCCCTGCTGCCTGCTGGGGGCCACATCCCCCAGCCATGTGCCTCCTTTCCCCACTTGGCCCTTCCCTGCTTCTGCCCAATGGGCTGGATCTCCCAGTCATGTTTCTCCCACCTGGCTGATATCCTTTGAAAGGGGAGACTTTGCAGAACTACTAAATATCCCTGTTCCAAAGGGGTAGCCGTGTTAATCCAGTTCAGCAAAAGAAGCAAGGAGTCCTGTGGCACTTAGAGACTAACAAATTTATTTATTGCATGAACTTTTGTGTTTTCTCCCATAAAAGCTCATTCAATAATTAAATTTGTTAGTCTTTAAGTGACACAGGACTCCTTGTTACTTTTATTGATATCCCTATTTCTTTGAAATAGAAGGGGAGCAAAGGAGAGATACTGCATTAAAAAAAGCATATTGAAGCTTAAGGACCCTTATGCAACTGCATTAAAATGCAAATAGAAGCCAAAGTACTGTTAAATAACTGCTGAATGCAGACTGTAAAAGTTTACATTGCATTTTCTTGTCTTCCTTCTTAGGAATCTTTCAGTGAGAAAACATCACCCCTAACACACCACTGCCATACAGAAGCAATAAAATTGAAAACAAACCACTAAATTCTCCTGTTCTAAATATACACGCCAGAAATAAAATTAAATACCCAACTTCAGAAAAACTTATGTTTAAAGTGTTCTCTTCCCTTCCCCCACCCCAAAATGCAGATTATGCATCATCTAGTACAGGCAACAGCTTCATCCAATCAACACTGCCTGCTCCCTTGGCACTCAGAAAAGAACACTTTAAACGGGCCCTTCAGTTGTCTGAGAGCTATGTAGCAAGCCTCTGACTACACCATTAAGAGGATACAAAACAAAGGCTGCAGAAGTTCCTTTCCTCACACTAAAGCATATGGACTGATCATACAAATGTCTGTGCCTGTCTGAAATCATGACTGGCTTTCCCCCTCCTTTCTGCTCCACTGAAAAACCACAGTTGCAAGAGCTGCGGAGCTCATGCTGATAAGGTATTCCCTGCTGCCCTCCAGGACCAGATCCCCCCTCCCTTCAGTCATGCCTCCTCTACCTAGTCTGTCTTCAACGGACCCCCAGCCACCCAGGGCAGGGCTCCCTACCCCTTATCTGGCTGGGCTGTGTGCTGCTCACTGGCCAGGCTGCTCCCTCTCTGACCCTGAGCATGCTCAGTGCCCTGAGATCTAAAACTCCCCCAGCCAGGCCCCAGCAGCCTAGAGGTAACATTGGCTCCTGCTGAATACTGTGCCTGGGGCTGTGCCCCATTTGCCCCGCCATAGTTATGGCCCTGAGTACCACCAGTTGCTGCTGGTTTCCCATGCCCAGATGTGCATGTGCATGGAGGGCACCCTGTCTGCGCCAGCTGCCAGGTATGGCGAGGGGGTCAGCCTGCTCTGGCCTGTCCCTGTGCTGGCAGTTGTGCCTGGTCCAGAGCCAAAGGAGTCTGGGCAATGCAGGGAGGGTGTGCAGTGCTGTGCTGGTACATTGCTGGGGTACATCAGGATCCCTAACCTCCTCAGGCTCCCTGTTACCAGGCGCAGTATGGAGGGTGGTGTGGTCATTTACTTCCCATAGTAAAGAGAGTCTGGGAGATAGGGGCACTTCTGCTGCGGTGCACTGTGGGCCAGGGTGACCCTAGGGTGACCCTAGCAGCTGCCAATGTGGATGTGGGCAGTCTCCTGGCACTTTGAGTTTGGAAGCTCTAAGCCAGCTTAAAGTAGACTTTATTAAGGCAGCTTAACTGAACCCTCTAGACATAGCCTAGGAAAGCCATCAGCATTTCTCCAGTCTAACAGGAACGAAAGGCCAAACATACTTGTGGTTTTAATGAAAGGAAAGAACATTGATTTTGGCATTTATTTTCCTGCTAGGTAAACTTGGTAAAAAAAAGGAACAATAGTAAAAAGGGACAGGGAGAGGGTGGAATACCAAGCATAGATAGTGGAGGATACTGGATGCACAAACAATAAATAGCTAGCATTAATGTTGCCAGACACATTTGGTTGATTTTTTTTTAAACACAGAATTACAAAATTAGAAGAAGAAGGGAAAATAGCAAATGTGATAGATAATAGTAAAGTCTTTAACAGTGTAGCATACAATATTACTCTCAAAAAACTAGGTTATGCCCTGGTCTATGCAGCCAGATGGAAGTAAAGCCTCTCTCCAAGCCCTCTGCAACGCTGAAGCAACTTTCCTGGCCTTTATGTCTTGATATGGTGGAGGAGCAATGGGTCAGCGCAATAATTTCTGTCCTTATGAAGCCAATGGGTGGCAGGGCCCAGAGAACAGAACAAGGTTGGCATCTCCCACTCCCAGAATACACTGGCCTCCAGCACTGGCACGGCACAAGTGGTTAATGAATAGCCTTATGTTTAGGTCTGTAGCAAAGTATTTCTTTTGTGAAGCAAAAGTGGAGCCAGGTAGAAACTGAGACTTTGAGTCAGACTTTCCACTCATTTAAATCAGTGTCTATTAACTTGAGAGCACAAAATATTGGCAGCTCATTGTAATGCACAATCCTGTGTTTGTTGGGAGAGATACTTCTGATTCTGTCTCTTTTCCATCTCTGAATTTTATGATGAAATTTGTCCATAGGAACTAAGTTAAGATCAGAAATATGTTTTCCTAAAATAATGGACATCTACCTTCATATAAGAATTACTGTGAAATTAAATCAAACCAAAAATCTATTCAGTGTATAAAAATGTGCTTATTGATGTCAGACATCTGATCATCTCATCTTATTTTATCTTTTAATGTTGGTGGTGAACAAACAAGGTAGACTACAGGCTTTAGTATAAGGAATAGCTTACTGCTCAAAATGTGACAGCCTTGCTCATTATCAACATTTTGTTTGCTGCAGTTTTTGCTGTTCCTCTGTGTAATTAATAAACGTAATGTTGGTGCATTTAGTTGCTATGGAAACCACTATATCTTGTTGACTCTCCTGAGGATGCCGAGCAAATCTGCTGTAAGTTTGACCTGACTTTGTCACCTTTTACTGTCTTCCATGAAATAAGTTATGACTCCTGGGAGGAATGTTTGAATTTCCGTCTATTAGCAAAGTTCTATAAATCTGCATAGTAATTTGTCCCTATAGAGTGTTACCAAATATAGTCTCAGGATTTCACCTCTATATCCTAAATATACTTAATAGCTTTCATTCTTGGCTACAACCTTATTAATTATATCACCCAAAGGAAAGTTAAGCTTTCTTTCCTTACATGAAACACTCTATTCTGGCAATTAAAATATTTGAATTTCCCTGCTAAGGTACAAATAATGTGAAACACAGAAGGCTAGTTGTTAAAATGAATAACGTGAGATGCAAAAGTCAAGAATGTTAGTTACATATCTGTATGCAATTTATTTCTCCTGAAATAAAATGGATACTATAAAGACTTCAACAAATAATGAAGTTCTATTATTATTTGTCACACCACCAGTGTGCTAGGAGCTTTGGCCTAGTAAAAGTCAACAGAATAGCAGTCAATACTTTTACAGGTAACATCTGTTTTGGGTTTTTTTACATCATTGTTTGTTTTTTAATATTTTGTTCAAAACTACATAATGCATTATGCTGTGACTTCTACTCCAGTTCACCTAAAACACGACGGCAAAACAGACAGATTAGGGATTAATGGATATAGCAGATCAATATAAGTATTTAAGAATTTTATGTATGTGATTGTTTCACTTTTCCCATATTTCATTCCCATCTTCCAGCTTTCCTGTTGCTCACCATTTGAGATTGTATGCTCTGTTGGGAAGCACCTCTGTCTGCCTCTTGATCCTGCAAAGTCTTACACACGTGTTTAGAATGAAGTACTTCTATAAAAATTTTGAAAGAGCAGAACCTCTATTTTCACAGTCCTGGCATGCTATAATTCTTGGAGATAGGTGAACAAGTTATAGAAAACAATTATTGTTGATGCCGTATGCCTCTTGGCTGTCCTGTTGATACATGCAATTTAATAATAATAATAAAAAGCCCATACCCTTTTCTATGGACTCTTTTTTCTATTTCCTTTTTTAATTTTTTACCTCTAAGATTGAAAAGACTATATTTGTACATTGCTTCTACTGTGCACAAATAACTGACATTATTAGAAAATGTAAAGAGGTTTCATCTTTCTCCCTCTTTTACAATATATGTGCTAGTTTATTTTAGGGCTAGAGGAAAGGCTGGATTTTCTGCCTCTATGAACTTTGTGAAATAATGGATCTTTTCCTCTGATTGTTTACTTTTTTGTTTAAACTATAAATGAATCTGACTCAGCAGACATAAAGACCTAGGAATGTCATTATGTCTGTTACTCTTTACAATTGGACATCACTGTGTTATTTAAAAGTATTAATGAATAATATATAAGAGGACTCCACTGAACTACACAAAACATTTTCAGGAGATGGAAGGGTTGCTTTCATCTTTCCAAACAATGGGTGATATTATTGCTGGAGACACAGGGTCAATAGCCCATTGTCTTTCTTCAGGGTAATTAGAAACTTGAGTGGGAGGAACTGAGGGTCTTTACAACAGTTAAATGCACAATCAATTCCAAATGATAGCACTGAATAGTCCTAAGGAGCCACTGCTATTTCTGATATGTCAAATTCTGGCACTTTTCATTTTTCTAACCATATTGAGTAGCAGTTATAGCTTGCTGCTATAAGTATTCCTAACATTTCAAATGCTTGTTGAACCCTCCCTGTATCCACATGATCATGAAAAAATAAAGTTAATTTAGTGCATGTTTTCTGGCTGATAATGGTTCCATTATTCCTTCCTAGAACAAGAGACACCTGTGTGGATGGGGTGATGGTATCATGGCCAGATCACGGACACTTGTATATGCTAAAGTATGTAAACTGTGATGCTCAACTCTTCTTCTCAATAAAATATCTTGGTCCCAATCAGCAGATACCTCTAAACAGTGTGTAAAATGTCCTTGCAAGTTTTGGGAAGGAGAATTTGACTTTATGGATATGTTTATATAATAACCCATTTATCCTATTTTCAGTATATTAATTAATTAAATATTGATGTAAATATTGTTATTAATTTGAGTCATTATTAATAATAAAGGGCATAACCAGAAAACATGAACCTAGTTTCAAAGATTTACTGATTTGGGGCTAGATGCATACCTGCATCCAAGATTTGCCTGGAGCAGCTAAGATGACTGGAGAGGAGGCTAAGTGGAAACATGCGTGTTCCCTCAGTCCTGGATGTGACTTGTGACTAAGACCCCCGCATAAACAGAATAGTCTTATAGGGTATTCTTACACCTTTCAGTCCACAGCTTCTTTCACTGATACACTGGACCGTTCTCCCTTTCTCCCCGGAATGTTTCCTGCCCTGGAGGCCATACCATCCACCCAAAGATTCCCCTTTCATAAGAAAAACAAGCAAGGAGTCCTGTGCCACTTAAAGACTAACAAATTTATTTCTCATATAAGCTTTCATGGGAGAAAATCCCATTTCATCAGATGCTTTGAAAATGGGGGAACTTACCGAATGGAAAAAAAATAGATGCAGGGAAATGTAAATCATAGGATTAGGTCACACTGTAACAGCAAATCAAAGCAGTTATTCAGATTCAAACACCGGGAAACAGCACATAGAGAAGGGTGAGGTCAAATCACCTGCTGTAATGGGAAAAGAATCCTAGTCACAATTTAATCCTGCTTTCACAAGGAATTGATTTCACTGCTTTGTGAAATAAGAATAGCCCCAATCAAGTGGAGCAGCTCTAAGAATTTGGCTTCCAGTTATGGCTGAATTGATAAAAGGCATCACAGAAGTATATTTAGAGAGATTTGAATGAAGAGAGAGTGGTCATTTATGGGTCTGAGTTTGCTTCTTATGAAGTCAATGGGAGTTTTACATTTGATTTGAGTGGAAACATAATCATGCTATTGGTGCACAAGAAGAGAGAATCTATTTCAAGAAGGTTGGGCACAATAGAAAATTGCATGAAGAGAAGACAATGAGGATTCAAAGATAGCCTTTGGTAGGCCAAAGTGAATCAGTAAGAAACAATCCTAAATGTAGGTAGGAAAGAAGTTATACAGAGCTTTTAAAATGTAGCTGAGAAGCTTGAAGCTGGTATGAAAGGCAAGGGATAGCATGACATGCTCTGAGTGAATTGCTGTATGGGAACACTTCAGGCACAATTGTTCATCACTTACATGGTATACATCAGAAGGAACTCCATTAAAGTGTGTGTATACATCAGAAGGAACTCGATTAAAGCCAACATATACTATATAAGATCAGAATGTGGCCCTACATTATTAAAATTATACCAAGGAACTTTGTTTCTTTCCTAGCAGAATATGAAGTTATGATCCCTCACCCTTCTCTGTTGTAATTAGAACTTGCTTTTTAATGAACATTTTATTTTAATTTCTTTTCCCTTTTTTATTACTTTAATAATGGGACATGCCCCATTTCTGTGTTCATGTTATCTAGAAAAATAAATTGTGAATAAACCTGCCCAGAAACAAACTAACACAAAAAATGAAATGAAAAGAAAAATCATAAGAATGCCAGCATGGTACCAAATGAAAGTGTTCAGGGTCAGGTCACTCTCTGTATGGGGGCCTGAGTCATAGATATGCTAAATACTGTGGAGCATTCTGGTGCCCTCTCTTTTTGCACTTAAAAAGGAGTCGAGCTGTGTGACTGAGTAGAAGAGAAGATCAAGATTTCCAGTTATTCATAAATGCGAAGTACTCTGTTCATTGTTTTTCTTCTGATTGCTATTTTGATGGAAATGCTGTGTAGCATTATAGCACACTTTGTGTAGAGCTCTTATTGCTTGTTCTTAGTGACACATAATCCCATTTTTGCAAATGATGGGGATTTGAGAAGTAGATTAAAGAATATTTAAAATGTGGGAGTTAGGAGTAACAGCCAATGAATCCACTCACTAATACTATGGATCTTGAGGCAACTCACTCAGCATCAAGGACCCCAAGGTCAGGAAAAAAAAAAGCCCTAACAGTACTTTTGTAAGATAACCACTTCTGCTTCTTCAAACCTATTCATCCTGTGTCAAAGTATGCATGTGACTTCAAGGTCTTAACATCTAAGGCACAGGTTGCCGAAACAAACTTGACATTTTGCTAAATATAAGGGTGACAGATACTGTCTCAAGAACCATTTAAATTTCAACTACATAGTAGCTATTTTGATGGCTGTTACTTTATACCTTACCAAATCCTCCAATCAACTATTAGTAAAGAGAGTATTAAGATCCAATATACCTGGTCAAATCTTCTTTTTTTCCTTTAGCATACCAGGAGCTTTCCATTACCAGTGGCTTCCCTGTCTCTACTGCTCTTCTGTCTCCTCTTTACAGTAAAGTTTTTCCCTGACTCTCTTCTAGTGTATTCCTTCCTCCATGTGACTATAAAACCTCTCACCTACTCATGACTTAGGAAGCAAAGGGAATCATTTTACTTGCATTCTTGCATCCTCATTTACTGGAATTGTCTGTCTTTTTTTTTGCCAGCAATATGACAATACCCCCTAAAACTTTGTTCAATCTTGTTACGGGGTAAGCTCTCCCTAATGCCCCCTGGTGGTGAAAGTGCCAAGGGCATGTGCAGGGAGAGGGTCCTTGTGACTCTTCTAGCATGCAATATCCACATGAACACCCTGTCTTTTAGTTAGGGCAGCATGGCCTAGCAACCACAAAGTCTATATACAGAGCCTAAACACAGCCGTTGGATCAGGGTAGCACGGCCTAGTGGCCTCGGAGTCTCTACACCAAATCCAAACACAGCCTCAGCTCAGGGCAGTATGGCCTAGCAGCCACAGAGTCTCCATACCGAGTCCAAACACAGCCCTTGGTCTACGGCAGTATGGCCTACTAGCCACAGAGTATCTATATGAAAGTGGGTCCTGTGAGGCACAGTACCCAGGTAGGGGGCTCAGGCTCTCCCTCTCCAGCCCAGGGCCCTATGGGTGCTGTGGTTTTGGCACCAAGTCAGCTGGGATCCAAACTGAAACACATTGACTGGTCTTACACTCTACCCACAGCTCACCCCATTGGTCCCCCTGGGCTACTTCCTACCTCAGATAGCCGCTGGTGGTTCCCTGCAAGATCTCAGGGTTAGCTGGCTGCAGCGGATCCCTGGATGATAGCCTCAGGATACTTGTCGTGGGGCAGATCTTCCTCTGGGCTCCCTCTGGAGCCAGAGTCTCCTAAGGGTTGTGGCTGATGCAGCTTCAGGTCAGGAGTTTCCAGCATACATACTCCCTCTTTGCTGGTCACCCCAGACCAAGCTGAGCTGCAGCCTTTTATACCTGGATAGCAGCCTGAGCATTCCCAGCAGGGCCTAAGAGGGGGGGCTTCCTCCTTCCATAGTCTAAAAGGGGCTGATTAAGTGCAGAATGTATCCACCCTGTCACAAACCTATTGATGTGTGCTGCCTCCTTCCTGGCCAGAGGATGGTCTGGTTTGAACTCCAAGAATCCTAGGCCTATTTCTCAATTGCAAACCTTCCTTCCTTTACTTTGACCCTTGGTGCACATCAATTAACTTTTGTAAACTGCCAAGTCCCTAAGATGAAAATCATATGACAATTACCCAGTGATCTAAAGGTTAATGATATTAAATGAACAAATACAAGGGATCACAAAAGAAAAAAACAATCAACCAGTAGAACTCAAAAATATAAAGGAACATATCCTTCAAAATCATCATCAATTGCATAGGCTGAAATAATATTTTTTGTATTTATATGTCACAATTAATGTATTCTAAAATATATTTAATGAAGAAGAAAATCACAGGAGGATTTTACAGAGAAAGGCAGAGGGACAGAATGTAATGGTGTTTCCCTATGTTCATAGCCTCAAAGATCATCAGCCATAGAGTCCCACTCTACCCATTCCAAAGCATTTTGGGACCCAAGCTTTCAGGAAAGTGAACCTACATGAAATATGTATCATTTAAAAGATTGCTAACATTAGCTAAAGAATAGTTTCCTGGAATAAAGCAAAACTCATCGTTATAAACAAAGAAAGTAATCACTAGTGCTCCAATTCCACCAATATTTTTGCACATGCATGAATGTGTTCACATGTAGTTTCATTGAACTCATTAACATAACATTAGTTATGTGCCTAAGTATTATCAAAATTGATGCCTTGAACTGATCACAGAACCCAAAACATTTTTCACGAAACTTCTGTGCATTTTCCACCTGGTGTTTAATAAATAGCAATGAGAAGGGCTATCAAGTTTTTCTTCTGACTATGGTATTAATGTAATGGCAGTAAAAATTTAATTGAGAAGATAATTGTTTTCAAATACCTAGTCACTAGGCCAGCTGATCAACAAAGACTCTGAATAATTATTTGTAAAATCAGTTTGGTTATTACTCATATCCTTCATTTTCCTTGCTTTATTATGACCTCTAGTATTTCTTCCTTAATTATAGCGTCTTCCAGGTTTGGTGTTTGCATTTTTGACAACTGAAGTAAAGAAACTCTAATAAAAGTATGTGCATAGCTGTTTTAGAGATGAAGACTTCTACATTGTAATGGAGTTCAGCATAATTTCAGAAACTATCTTGTAAATGGACAAATTATTTCTGTCTCAAATTATGGGAACGGCTCAGGTTTAGGGGACAATATAAACAATCCTGTTGGATAGCTTTTGGCTGATTGCCCAAAGAGTATACCAGTATGTTTGTTTTCTTTGCCCAGATAATTTCTGATAGTACATTATATTGCACCTAAATCTTTTTTTTTTAGCCATGTAAATGGAAAATTGAAGTTATCAGGCACAAATCTGGTTATCTGATATTTTGTGGACACAGATCTTGCCTCATAAAATATTGCCCCCCTTTGAACTAGTAATTGGTGAATATGACATTTCAGGGTTCATCTGAGAGCAGTAAAGGGTTGTATTTTTACCTGCCTTGTAACTTTGGGGGCCTTATATACTGCTGTGGCTCAAATCCCTGACACCAACTGCCATCCTAGAAGCTTGCAGGTCACACCCTGGCTTCCATAACTCAGTTACTTTTTTGATCCCAACTCCCTCCCAGTCCTTAATTTCCTCCAAATCATCTGGCATTGTAACAATCTGCTGAGGTTCCCAAAACGGTGGGTTAGTTACCAGTAACCATCCTTCTTTGAGATGGGCTGCTCGGATTCTTTCAGAAATAGGTGTCTCCGTGCCAGAGTGCCAGATTGGTCAGAACTTTTTGTCCTAGCCTGTCAGAAGAGGGCAGGTGGCCACCGCCCCCCCATGCCACCCCATGGCTATATATGTGGCCACCACCCAGTCCCTCCCCAGTTCCTAAGAGTTGCCAACTCCAAAAGCAGGGATGGGCGGAGGGCTCTGAATGAATCCGAGCAGCCCATCTCAAAGAAGGATGGTTACTGATAAGTAACCCACCATTCTTCTTCAAGCGCTGCTCAGATACATTCATAAATAGGTGATTGCTAGCCGTTCTGATGGATGGAGGCTGGAGTTGGTTCCTCCACCTTCAGCACAGCATAACTCCGAAATAGGAAATTGTCCAACAGGCAGGTCCACAAGGGTCTAAGAAATTGACCTAAGGACCTTCATCCCAGAAGACATAACTCAGTGGAGAGAAGTAGGCCTGGATTGTCCGAACACCGATTGATGTGTGTGGGCATGACAGCCTGAGGTCACCTTACGCATAAGAGATACTAACACATCGTGGCTATGGTCGAGGAATGTGTCTCTAATTGGTCTTCTTGAGTTGGTATAGGCAGACACCACGTGGAGGCCAAAATATTTAGTGTTCTGGCAGCAACGCGTGTTGATGTAATTCCAACAGGGAAGTTCCCGATGCCCGAAATTTGTTGGGCTGGCAGTGGTGGTTATCAGAACTGCAGAAAACCAGAGGAAGAGAATTAGATTGTCTTTCCCTCAGTCCAATATTGTAAGGCACATGCAGGTCATGGGGCTAGGCTGGAAATTTGAGAGGGCTGCAGTCCCCTGGGCCCTGTGGCAGTGACACCCCTGCCAGAAAATGTTGGGTACATGAATCTGGTGCACTTGGTATCCTGCAAGGGAGGTGGTTTACCAGGAGTGAGATGAAGGAATCTAGAGAAGTTACGGGACACCGACAGCAACAGCCGACTCCCCCATAGGGTGTATTCCTAAGTGAGGCAGTGGGACCAGCATGGAGGGACCAGATGCCTGGCCCATCCTATGGTACTAGATAAGAGAAACACAGGTGGGACATTCTATGGGCCTAAAAGTTGCGATCAGGCCTCCAGATCTTACTGATGACATCGTGACGGACTCCTTCGGTGGGACGTCAGAGTCCATTTCATTGCACAAGACAAGGAAGTGGAATTACTGCTATCTACGTCCTTCTCTTTCTTCTTCTTTTAAATTCAGCAGGTGGGAGGCAGTCACAGGAATGCTAAGGCAAGGGGTTGAAAGTGGTAAGGCTACGGCTTGGTGATGGGCTCGTGAGCACAATAGGCTCGGATTCTAGTACCTGCGGCCTATGAAACCACTCATTTTGGCCTACATGGTCTCTCATCGTCGGGGAGCATCATCCCAGAATGGGGCTGAGCCTAGCTAACGCTGCACAGGGGTGAGCATCAGGATTGAGGCTCCCTTCAGAAAGAGCCCCAGGAGGGGGAGTCAGGAAGCATGGAGGAGGAGATAGGCTTCTCCACAAGGGAAGGAACAAGTGTATGCCACCCCGATGGGGTACATCCGGCCAACTCCTCTTTAAGACATTTATGGTATATCTGAAGTGTCCTCTATGAGTATGCTAATGATGGTATTAGCTCTTACTAGGAAGATGAACTCTATCAAGGGAAAGCCAGATCCCAAATTCTGGTTGTAGAGAGGAATTTCATGGATTTACAGCTGCTGACAGCAGCTGCTCATTGAAATTCCTCAGTGAGCAGCCAGGCACTGAATCCTGAAACTCTAGCCCAGGCCCATAGGGCTTGAACCCAGATGGGCACAGGCCTCTCACCTCCCAGGCCAGCACCCAATCCATTGGGTTACAGGAGTCTTTGCTGAGTGTAAAGCCCTGTCACAAACACTTAGGACAGGAGTAAGTTATTCTAAGACGCGCCTACTAGGACTAGGAGAGCCTTGAGTCATAATGGGAAGGAAGGACTTGTACCCATGAGACTCATGAGTGAGAGACTCCAATAGCTAGGCCGGGATGATCACGGTGCTATGGCCGTGCCCCGGGAGGGTGAGCTATGTGAGGGATACCACTGGGCAAAACCCTGAGAGGTGAAGATTGGCCCCAGAGGAGTATTTGTCTGTGGGGGCGGTTTCCGAACTATCATGGAGGGAGCAAGTGGTGACTATGAACGTAGTGAGGGGCAGAGGGATGAGTTTCCCTGCTTTCGACCGAATGGTGAAGGGAGAGATCTGGATGGTTTTATCACTGTTATTAGCTTATCTCCTCTGGATCTCCAAAACCTGAGGATTACCCAGTTGGGATATAGCAGAACGGCCACCTTAGGGACAGAGAGAGGAAAGTGGCCTGGGTTCCCTCTGTGAGAGGCAAGACCCCGTATACGGGGGTTCTGGCATAAGGGCACGTCCTGGTAGTGGTGACTGATGGCCCGGGTTGGGACATTCCCAGGGGCAAAGGTTCACCATTCATGTGGTTACCCCCCCCATCATCTATATTTTGAAAGATGGTAGAAGAATGGGGCGGGGCCACATTTTTACAACCTCTCTCAAGAGCCTTCACCTAAGCTGAGAACCAGCCAGAAGTAATGAGTACTGGAGGGTTCATATCTCACAAGGACCATGAACAAGATGGCCAACACTGACGTCTAATGGCTGGGTCCCAATGTCTGCATCTGGCACTGGGCAGGCAGGAATGAATTACCTGCTCCATAGGCTCAGGGAGGGTTTGGTGCTTTGAATTGGAAGCGTACGCCCACAACCCTAATGGATGGGAGCGATGATTGAACACTAGCTAGTCTTGCTGGTGGTAAGGGAAGGATGGACGAGGCGTTAAGCTCATTCATACTGTGGGTAGAGGGGTGGGACCTGATAGAGGTTTCATTGTCCGTCAGTGTGGGGAGGTGGAATGATAGGGCCTTGTCCACGGGGAAGAGTGCAGGGGAGTACCTCCTGGCATGAAAATGACCCCACGAGGAGATGCTCTGCTTGGATGGGCAACTGTGGGCGATACACTCTCCGATGTTGGGAGTGTGCTCCATGAACGCTGTATGTGTGCCACCAAGGGTGATAGAGTCGCCGTGCAAGGAAGCGGAAAAGGGAAAGGGGGGCTTTTCCCCTTGGTGATGTGTAGGATACAGAGGCATGATAGCCTCTTGGGCCAGGACCGCTGGCTATCGGGTGCTTGTATGGGTTCAAACGGCAAGCCTCCATTCTACCTTACACAGTGGGCAAGGAGATTTGTGTAGTGAGAAGGTCAAGTCCTCTCAGGGCATTAGGGTCAGATGAAGGGGTGTGAGTATGCATTACGCCCTAGTCCTACCCAAAGGGGAGGAGGCTGCGTTGCCTGTGAACCGCCCATTCTCTCCAGCAAAGGGGGAGAAGCACTATCTGTTATTTCTGAGAGGGAGAGTCCCACAACGATGGACACTCTGCCACGGTTTGGAGAAGGTGATTGACGACGCTATTGGTGATTATAACCAATGCTGCTGACTAATGGGTAGAGAACTCACTCAGAGTTGAGCAGAGGGGCCTCGCCAGGGGGGGTCTCCCAAGTGGCATTTGAACTGAAGTTGTGGTGGTGAGAACCGAGTCCTCGCCAGTAGCCATTGAGGGGTGGCAACTTACTATCAGGCCTTATGGGGCCAGAGGGCATGGAAGAGGCCTCACCTGGATGAGGCTGAAATATTTCAGTTCTCCCCTGGGTTTGTGGGCAGTACCCAGAACAGCCGAGGTCTCCTCTGGAAAGAGGTTGTCACCTTCAAAGGGCAAGTTGAGGGCCACCTGCCGTGAGGCTGGGAGCACTCTGGCTTTCCGTAGCCAGGCTGCGCGGTGCAGGGTTATGGCCGAGGCCATAGTGTGGGCCGCCGTATTCACCGCATCCCAGGCTGAAAGAAGGAGGTCCTGGGAGACTATTTTACCCTCTTCAAGGAAGGCATCATACTCTTCCCTTGCCTCTAGTAGGAGTAGATGTCTAAATTTGTGTATTGACTCCCACATGTCCAAATGTATCTACTAGTCAGGGCCTGATTGTTTGCGACCCAATAACTCAAGCTCCCTGACATCCCTTGATGTTGGGAGGGGATCGTGGGGGGCCTGTCCCAGCCCTAAGGCCACTTCCACCACCGCACAAGGTGGGGCTGGGTGGTGGGTAAGAGAGGGGAATGTTAGCCCAGGAACTCTGTACTTGAGTCCCAACGTATCCGAAAGTGAGAAATGGAACCCGGGTTTTGCCAGCAGGAGGAGGCCAAGTCCCAAATGCTAGGGTGGAGGGGGACTGTAACTGGTTCCGCCAACGAGAACGCTGGCCCAAATAAGATGTCAGAGGGTGTTTCAGAGGATTGGACCTCCATGCCCATGTGGGCTGAGACATGGCGCAGAAGATAAAAGTGCGCTGATAAGTTGCCCATATACGAGCCTGGCACCAGGTTCAGTCCTCTCACCGGTGGTGGGCAGGCCAGTGCTGACAAAGTTAAAGGGGCCTCTTGAGGGGACCATTCCTGGGGGTGGTAGCGAAAGGGCAACAGTGCCAAGAGCTGGCGCTGAGGCCATCTGGAGCCGCTTGAAGCCCCTTCCCCAAGCTAGAACGGGGGAAACCTCTCAGGACTCTTGGGGTGGCACCAGGACGGCAGGGTGATATGGTGCCACGGGGATGGCTCCATGGAACCAGGACTGACAGTGGACCCTGGTGTTCAAGAGCCCGGGGCCGGTGATGGGGAAGGTGAATGGTGCCGTATGTGCGACACCCAGGCCTTCGAAAGGAAGGCCGGCTTCCCTCTTCTAGGCAGCACCAAAGAAGGGGGTGTAGGTAACAGGAGGAGTGCCCTCACTGCCTCCACTGTCTCTGGGGTTGCTGGGATCGGTACTGAGGACGACCAGTCCCCACGTCGAAGAGGCAGGGCTATGTCGGTACTGCGATACCATGGTCGGTACCGAGCTGGTCCTGCGTCGCCTTTTGGCATGGTGCTGGGCGGCAGGCTCCAGCACCAGACTGGCATGACATGCTGCAGGAGACCCCGAAGCCTCAGGGGAGGAGTGCCAGACCTGCTTGGAGGCCAGGGCACGACACCTTTGCTCTCTGTCCTTGATTGTCCTCAGTTTAAAGGACAGGCAAATGAAGCATGCGGTGACCATGTGGCTTTCACCCAGTCACTGGAGGCACTTCTCGTGGGGATTGTCCCATGGGAAGGCCTTGCTGCACTTGGCACAGGGCTTAAACCCTGGCATGGCAGATAGCGTAGCATGGTGTTCCAGCCTGGAAAGGGAGACACTCTTTGGTGGGACTAAGTCCACAAATAGGTTCTCCCAGTCAGGCGAGAGGCTCATACAGCAACGACGGACAGGCTGCCTGCGAAGCAAGGAGCGGGCAGTTCCTCAGCCAAGACTAAGGTGGAAGAAATGAAACTGGGGAGAGACCGGGTGGCAGAGGCCCCGAATCCCGGCGCCAGTGCCCCCGGATCTCCTGCCCAATCAGGGGCCCAGGCACCGGTGGCCGCGGCGGCCCCAGCCCCAGCCGGGGATCCGGGGCCTGGCCACCCGTGGCCGTGGCGGGGAGTCTGGGGCCTGGCTGCCTGCAGCCACTTCCAGCCCCATCCCTGGCCAGGGATGTGGGACCCCAAGGCCGCTTCTGGCCCCGTCCCAAGCCGGGGATGCGGGGCCTAGCTGCCCATGGCGGCGCAGTGACTTCTGGCCCTGTCCCTGGGAGGAAGAAGGGCAAAAAGTGTTAATTTGAACTAATGATTAGTTCAATTTAACTTGGCTACACTGGGTTACATCAGACTAACAAGTTCAATTTTAACCATCATTTTGAATTTAAGGGAGGTTTTATAATTTTGAAATGACCTTTTCTTATTTCAAATTGAGGGAGGTCCTTATTTCAAACTAAGGAAAGCTAGTGTAGCCATGCAATACTTTAAATCAAATCAATCATCATTAGTTTGATTTAAAGTGTAGGTGTAGACACAGCCCTAGATATCACACACAATTTCCCATGCATCCCAAAAGATGGTATTTCCCCTCTTTCAAGCACAGATTCTGAGTGTAGAAAGTACACCTTTTAGTTAAAGGAAGTAAACCAGCACTGGTTTGAGAAAGCAGTGCAAACCGTTTGTAAACACCATGAACAGAAAAAAACCCATCCCAGAGTATGTGGGACGTGTCCTTCACTTCTCTCTTCTTGCTTTCCCCTGCCCTACTGAATGTTGTAGTTGCACTGTCCACCTCATGGCTGTGGAGTTCAGCTATTCCTGCCACCCATTTGTCTGGTCCTATCTGTTGTTTCTCCCAGCCCTGACTGCTGCTGGGTCTCACCACCCATGGGCCCCCTCTGCTGTCTATTCCTTAGGATTTTACAGTTCCCCCAGTGACTTCAGTGTAGCCTGAGATTTTTTGCCATCTCTTTAGCATCACAGCAAACCTTGATTGAATAAGGACACATATGAGTAGAAAATAGTGTAAGGCAATCTAATAGGAATCCTGTGTCAAAATAAAGCTGGAAACAGCATAATATGTACTAATTAATGGTAAAGAATTCATAAATCATCATTCATCAATGTTAAAACAAAGTTGGTATTCAAACGGCATTCAGCAAGTGAAAATGGAGAGATCATAGGGTTTAGCAGATTCCATAGGTATATCTCTTTCAGCAGATTCAACAGATATATCTTTTGGAAAAGTAGGTCAAGATGGAGGAAGATTTTGAACTTTTGAACTCACTCAGTCCCCCCCCCCCCATCAAGGATTCTAAGGTGTCCACCCCCTGTCAAAGGACCCATCAAAAGTATTGATTTTTGGTCAGGTGACAGGTGAAATCACCCTTTTTCCAATCGGATGGAGATGAAATCACACCTTTGAAACTGGTCAAGAAGAGAATGGGAGTGACAGAAGAGCGAATAAAAGGTGCTGCACAGAGCAGAATATCGGAGATCTCTCCCACTCCTTATTGGGTTCCACTGGCCTCTGGCTATGTTCCCACTGCACTAAGGAGTCTCACTCACATTCATCCCTAGAGAGAGTAACAACGTCTCTAGTGGAAGCCTGGGAGCTGGGTCTTTGGACTTAGTCTCTGAAAGGCACAGGGCTTTGTCTCTGAGCGGTGACTCAGGACTTAGTCCTTGAGCTGGGTCTCGGACTCAGTCTCAGAAGGGCACTCCGATAAAACTCACAGGCAGGCAGCCAACCGAGTCCTGTGTATAGTCTGTGAGCAACGATACAACTCACAAGCAGGCAGCCAACTCAGTCCTGCGTATAGCTGGTGGGCAAGGGCTTGATCCTCACTCTCATGCACTCACAAGCAGGCAGCCAACTCAGTCCTGCGTATAGCTTGTGAGCAACGAACTGATACTTTGTAGCTCCAGTCTCAGAGCAACTGCACTTGCAAGCTTCAGGAACATTCTGAGCTGCTCTCAGTCCCAGTTTCCACGGCAACCAGACCAGAGCTGAGCAGAGACTCAGAGGAAAAAGAGCTTCCGTCTGCAGCTGCCAGCCACCATTTTCAAGAAGAGATCCACCATTTCGCAGCAGAGCGAGAGACTTTGCCTTTTTCTTCAGCTTTTGGGGTAAGAAAAGGGTCCCAAGGAGGGGAGGAACACTGGCAGAAAGCCCCAAGATCTTTAGATTATTTTAGTACTGTCAGGAAGCCCAAGCCTTACAAAGTAACTTTATGATTATAAGTAAACCACCTAGAAAGAGTGAGATAAGAAACCCAGATTAAGATCTAAAGGAGTAACAGTAAGAGTTGAGATCTCTCCATCCAGCAAGTGCCTGATCCCCACTTGCTGAATGTTCCTTTTGTGTACCGTAGTGTTGTTTTTCATGTTGTAATTGTATAGAATAGTTTTAAAGTGTTATATTACTGTTGAGCTATCTGTGAAAGAAGTAAAAGTTCCTTGTCAGTTTCCAGAGTAGATATTACAATAAATCTGATTTTTGCCTTTGACAAATCATTGGCTCTAAGTCTTTTATTGCTTCTGGTCTGTGCTTGATCGGCAGGCTGTAGCCATATTCTCCACCTGGGACATTTATCCCGGGCGCTGGTATTTGTCTGTTTAGGTGAAAAATGGCCCCCCCTCGTTGCCCCGAGGGTTTCCAAATTAAACTTCAGACTTTGGGACGGTCTGGAAATTAGTAAATTAATCGATTCAATTTTCTGGGGTAACATCAGTTCTAGTGAGTTTCAGCTGTTCGTGATTTCAGCTGTCAATCGACAGGAAAAAACCCCCGATGACACAGGAGCACTGTCGCTGCACTGAGTCCTAGCACTCTAGTTGGAAAGATAGATCTATCGGCTGGCAAAGCAGGGTCCATGGTCTTTAACAAAACAAAAAGACTCCAAGAGGGCTCATTAGTTCTATCTTTTAACAGTGGGAGGAGATAATCAATACATACCTTTGTCAGGGCTAGTGCAACTTCAGCAGGATGACCCAACAGCCTTTCTCCATTTGCTCTTTTAATTCTCAAGCATTGTTTAGCTCTATTTAGATGAGAGTGAATTTTTTCATCAGAACAGGCTAAATGTAGCTCCGCTGTCATTTGTTCATACAATAGAGGGACAACATTTAATTTCCTTAGCAGTTAACAATAAAGTGATATGTAACCCAAAACTGGCCAGACTGACTGTTTCCCATTATGCTCAGCACCTAGGTGCATTTGTCCAGTACAATGCAATCATACTGAGCACCTAGTTGTATTTGTGCAAATACAAAGCCCATGCAAATCACGTGCCCTCCCTTCCAAATAATAAATAGGGGAGGGCCACTCAGACACTCAGAGCTGGCTTATATTTTACTAATATATATACATTGATATTATGAAGTCATCAGTAAAGTGAAACATTTCAGTAACTTACTCTAAAATATTTTGATGAATTTGATCCATTCCTGTGAAAGTTTCAGTTTCATGAAATTAGCATTTTCCGATGGAAAAAATTGTCCTGTCAGAACATTTTCAACCAGCTATGCTATTAGCATACATAAGACATTCAATAAACTTACCAAATAATTGAGTGAATGATGGATATAATTCCTCTTCTTTAAATTGACATTCCACTTCACTTTGCTGAAAGATCAAGAAGTCTACTGCTATTCTCTTTCATAGGCAGTTATTGACTTTAATATTTCAAGTCTTATGACCTAACAAAATTAGAAGATACTTGTCAATATGCGTATATATGTCACCAGTGACAGATTGGTTAGAACCAGAAGCTGTCTAGTATTATTCTTTTGACACTCACTGTCACCTGAGAAAGGCAAACTGGTAACATGCAGCATGTGGCAAGGAAATTTTACTTTGAAAACATCAGCAGTATTTGTATATCTGCTAATTAAAGCCATCTGCCAATGTCTCTCTTATATGTGGTGTTTTTTTAACTTGTGTTGGTCCCAGGATATTAGAGAGACAAGGTGGGTGAGATAATATCTTTTCCCAGACCAACTTCTGTTGGCGAGAATGACTCACATACCAACAGAAGTTGATCCAATAAAATGTATTACCTCATCCACCTGTCTCTGTAATGCCCTTCTTAGGCACACAGTGACTTGGTGCTGATCTAAAATTACAAACGTTTCAGCATAGCTGCCAAAGAAATGAAATAACACTTTATTTATCAGGTGGGAAGTGGGAATAATCAACTCCTCTGATTTTTTTTTTTTGACTGTCATATTCTTTGTCACCATTAGCTGGGTGTGATATTAAGATTTTTTCTTTTATTACAGTAATGTTATATCCTAGCTCATAGAATGCTCACCTACTGGATTCTCAAACATTCAGCTTTCAGCTTTCTGATATCCATTTCAGTTTACTGTCCACAAATCTGGAGTCAGCAGCTATGTATGGTCTTTGGAAGCCTTTAGAAGGAGCCTGACAGCCACCAAGAAACAGTAACTCTCCACAACTCATTAAGAAGGGTGGATTGAAATTTCACCTATGGCAGTGCTTATCCTAAAGAGAGTAACCACTATTGATAGGTTTTCAAAGTCTGTGGAGGAAAAAGATATCTAGACATGAATTTAACATTTCATTGCAGTGCCTTTTGAAACAAATAAATGTAAAGATACCCTGCTGATCTAGTTCTGAAGTTTCAAATTGATTATTTTTCTTTAATGCACTGCCTGATATCTGTGCTTATTGCAAAGCATATATCTGAAACAGCATGTTTTTAAACTAGTCAGCACGTCTGGTGAGCTCTGAAACAATCACTCTTCACTTTGAACAACTCAGCTCAGTCAGTGGGGGTTCAGAGTGCTCTTTTCAAAGCAGCATAGACAGTTTCTCTCCCTTGAAATAAAACCATATAAAAATTCATATAAGTAATTCTTCATATAGAGACAGAAATAATTAAATAATAATGCCACTAAAAGGAAAATTAATCCTCTTAAGAGATTCTACTTTTATAAACTTCAAACCCCATTTGCTTTTAATTGTAACAGAAGTGCTGGCAGACTTCCCTTACTCTTACATCTAACATAAATACCCTATAATTACCATAGATTTCTGCGCTTATGAGGAAAAGGATACCACTGCTTTGCAAAATATGGTGGTGTGGCTTTTCCTCAAGGTAGATTCTTAAAAGGAGCACAAATGCTGACAGTAAAAGGCAACACAACAGGAAGTCAGTTCCCAACATCTCTATGCAAATCAGTCTTGTACAATGGGATCTTAGTGGCTGATAGTTAATAAATCACAGCTAGTTCTTTGCATATGACAAACAAGAAAATAATCCACTCAGGAATGAAATGTTACAATGAAATGTGAAAATATCCATGTTACTATGGCGTGCTTGATTTAAATCAACAAAAGCTGGATAATTCAAAGTTAAGGCAGCAACTTTGATCCACTCACTTTGTCGCACCATGGTAACTGCAGCTATTGTAGCACAGGTTGAGTAAATTGAATTTTTGGTGAAACAGCACTGACTTGCACAGGCTTCCCTCAGGGATAAATTTACTCACATGGTTCATATGTAAAAGATTACCATGTCATATGGATATATAGACAACAGTTAGGCATGATGGGGTGACTTTTATTCATTCTCCAGCCCAATCAGCAATATTTAAACCACAATAATATCAGGGGTCAGAAACCTCAGAACTGTAGCATCTTCCTTTCAAGCACATGAAAATGCTTTATAAACATTAACCACTGATTAACTCACCCCTGTGAGCCATGGAAGCATAACCAAAACCATTTTCCATGTGGGAACTACTAATCACACTGAAGTAATTGGCCTAAGAATGCTCAGGAGTCTGAGAGCGCCAAAGGCAGTACACAGAAATAAAATTTCTCAGCCCTGACTTTTGGCTTTCAGATATATATATATGTCTCTTGTCTCTTGTCTCGTCCATGCATGGAAAGTGAAGGCCAAAGTGGTCCCAGTGGTGGTAGGAGCACTCGGGGCTGTGACTCCGAAGCTGGGAGAGTGGCTCCAACAGATCCCAGGGACAACATCAGAGCTGTCTGTCCAGAAGAGTGCAGTGCTAGGAACAGCTAAGATACTGCGCAGAACCCTCAAACTCCCAGGCCTCTGGTAGAGGACCTGAGGTTGAGGATGACACATACCACCCATAGGGGGTGAGAGAGGAATTTTTTTTTTATTTTATATATATATATATATATATATATATATATATATATATTTTTTTTTTCCTCTGCATTCAGGTAAGTCAGAGATGGAAAAAACATATTTGGGTCTTCTAGCCATTTCTCAGCAACTCAGGATTGTTTCCAAAAGTGTATTTTCTAATGTGCTATATAGGCTATTCTAAATAACCCCAGCAATGACGCTGCCACCACTCCCCTTGCTAGGCTAGAGCACAGCCTAACAGAGCTTTCCATCACTAGGCTTTCCTGACGTTGACCACATTTTATTTTTCCTTAATATACACCGCTAAACAAATGTACTCAATACTAAATTAAATGAAAATTACCTATCACTTAATCACATTTCCCCTCATTTGCCACCCATGTACCTTACTCAGAGTCTGTCAGATGGACTCCTGCAGTCTGTAAGAGGAAACCTTGTCGTGGAGCATCCTAGAGTTTACAGAAATGGGACTTTGCTCAGTCCTGAAAACTCTAACTTAAAGAAACTGCTATTGTGAATGGACCTAGTCACTCATTTTAATGAGGGAAAGCTTCTTCACTGTTCTTCATCCCCTGAAGTTGCAAACAGGTAAGCTACTTGTGTGCACTGATTCAGGAGTCCCTTTCTTTGGGAACTGGACTTTCCTCCAAAGCCCATTTAAAAAATAAATTAAAATCATAGACAAAATATATTCCTATGGTGAATTTCAGGTTGTGAAGGTACATAGCAGAAACTTAAATATAAAATCCCCACAGAAAGCATTATAATTATCAAAACATCAGCCACTAAAAATTCAGGAAATGTGACATGGAAGTTAAATTTAAAAGAAATGCAAACACTTGAAACCACTGAATCACACAATTAAAGTACCCAAACTACCTTACTTCTGCCCACTAGCAACTTCCTATCTTTTCTTAGTGAGTGGAGTGTCGAAAATGAGCTCCAGGATTTATAATTGATTTCATACCTACATATCTCTGTTACTAGGTGTGAGGCTTGGTCAACACACCAGTCTTTGCTCTTTTCATGTAAGTTTTACCATTTTATGAACTGGGAACAGAAGGCTTATTATTCTGTCTAATGATATTTGGATAATTGGCTGCCACATGAAATAATAGCTACTGATCCTCTGAGGTGCAGAGAACCTCCTGCGCCTCTAGGTTTCCTGTGGTTAGTTTCATATTACTATTGCTACTAAACAGTCATAAATTATTCATTACTGACTCATTACTGATACCACACAACCTACTTTTTCTTTATTTGTTTCAGTCCTCATCCTTCCATTGTCTTTTATCCCTCCATTCTATTTTTTGCCTGCTGAACAAATTAGCCTTAACTTTAAAAGTGTAGGTGTTCTTCCTTGGGACCCTTTAGCAAGAGATGGAAGCCTGATAAGCATAGCTTAAATCCATCTTCTTGCCTCCCAGAGCTACAGTGGAGGCTATAAGCATCCTTCTTCAAAATGGGCTGCTCATATACATTCCCATTCAGGTGCCTATGTACCACAGTGCACGGCTGCTCAAGGCAGCAGAATTTCTTGCTTGCTGGGCAATTGCATAATTGGATCGGGACCTGTGTGAGGAAGGCTGTGGAGGACATCTGCGTTCTAGTCAAATTGGCCTTGATTTTCCCCAGGAGGGGAGTGTTAGTTCTGTGGTAGCAGTTTTTAATGCAGCTCCTTATCCATGATGAGATGCGTTGGAATGTTACTGCTTGACCCTTCATACACTCAGCAACTGCTACGTAAAGCTGGGTTGTTTTGTGGAACCCATGTCTAGTCTAGTCTGTGTATACAGCAAGTGCCCTTCTGACGTTGAGGATGTGCCATCTTCTCTGGTTCTCAGTAAGCTGTGGGTCTGGGAAAAACACTGGGAAGCAGCTATCCTGATTAATGTGGAAAGGTGACACCACCTTAGGTAAAAAGGCCAGGTGAGAGCGGAGTTGCAATTTGTCAGCATGGGACACTGTATATGGGGGTTCTGAGGAGAGGGCCCTTAATTCAGACGCCCTTCTAGCTGACGTGATGAGCACCAGAAATGCCATGTTCCATGATAGGACCAGTAGAGTGCATGAGTCTATGGGCATGTAAGGAGGTTTTGTGAGCCCTTCTAAGGCCAGGTTTAGGCCCCATCGAAGGACTGGGTCCCTGACCTGGGGGTAGAGTCTCTCTAATCCTCTGAAGAACCTTCTCATCATGGGGTGAGAGAAAGGTGTCATCCATCAAAGCAGTTATGGAATGCTAAGATTGCTTCTAGGTGTACCCTGAGGGACAGAAGCTTTAGTCCACTCTTCTTTAACCCTAGATGGTATCAGGGCAGACCCTAGGGATGTTATCCTTTTGGTGGCCCAGCGGAAGAACCACTTCCAGTTTGACCCATAGGTGGTCCTTGTGGAGGGTTTCCTGCTCTCAGTCAGGACCTGTTGAAGCTTTCCAGAGCATATTTGCTCTTCGGGACGCAGCCATGTAGCCTCTAAGCTCATAGATGTAGTGACTTCAGGTACAGGTGTTGCAGATGGGAGTCCTGCATGACCAGGTCTGCCCTGAATGGGAGTGTTATTGGCTGACTGAGAGGTCAAGAAGGGTGCTGTACCAGGGTTGGCATGGCCACACTGGGGCTATTAGAATCACATCGACACTGTCTTTCTTGATCTTTAACAGGACTCCATAGATCGGGAGTGGAGGAAACATTGAGGAGTGTGCCCTTCCAGTTTATTAGGAGGACATTTGAATGTAAGCCCCTCTTCATGCCCCTAAATGAGCAAAAGAGGCTGCATTTATGGTTTATTCATGTTGCAAAGAGGTCTACTTACCAAAGAATTGAGGCTGCATTTATGGTTTGTTCATGTTGCAAAGAACTCCACCTACCAAAGAATTGACTTATCATCCCTAGATGTAGGGACCACTTGTGTTGTGGGAGGAATTGCCTGCTGAGTTTATCCGCTTGGTGGTTGCTTGCCCCCATTAGGTGGACAACTATTGGGTGGAAGTTGTGTTTCAGGGCCAACTCCCATAGCCGGGTAGCCTCCGCACATAGCTCTGGCAAGCAGGATCCCCAATCAGCTGAGTTAGAACATCACCATCATGTTCTCTGTTAGGACCTGTACTATTTTCCCCCTTATTTTGTCCAAGAATACCCCACAAGCCAGGTGCATCACCCTCAGCTCCAGCATGTTTATGTGGAGAGGGCTGTCTGCCTGTGACCAAGATCTCTGGGTGGTGAGTCCTCCCATTATGTGCACTCCCCAGCCAAAGTCTGGTGTATCTATGATCAAGGTAAGTGAGGGATTTGGGGCCTTGAATGAGACACTCCTGCATGCAAAGTCTGGGTCTTGCTATATTGCTAGGGAGTTCAGGATCTCCCTTGGTATGGTTACAACCCAATTTAGTGGGTGGCATTGGGGGTGGAATACTGCCACTAGCCATGGCTGTAATGGTCTCATACAAAGGCATGCCATTGTTATCACATAGGTGGAGGTGGTCATGTGGCCTAGCAGCTGGAGGCATACCCTTGCTCTCATGGTGAGGGCGCAGTGCAGTTCCGAAATGATGGTAGACATGGACTGAAACCTGGATGGGGTAGAGAGTCTGTTGCCCATACTGAATCTAGCTGTGCCCCTATGAACTCTATGCTCCTTGTTGGGGTGCGTTTTGACTTTTCTAGGTTTAGAAGAAGGCCTAGTTTGCCACACAATCTTAGGACAGATCCAACGCTGTGCCGGACCTGGTGTTCAGATCTCCCCCATATTAACTAATTGTCCAGGTATGGGAATATCTTGACCCCTTGTTTTCTCATGGGCAACTGAAGCTGCTATGCATTTTGTGAAAACCCTTGGGCCCTGTGATAGTCTGAAGGGGAGGGCTGTGAACTGGAAGTACTCTCCCCTTTCTATGAAACAGAGGAACTTCTTGTGTTTTCGCCTTATCAAGATGTGGAAGTAGGCATCCTTTATGTCGAAGGCTGTGAACCAATCCCCCAGATCTAAGGTGGGAATAATTTGAGATAGAGAAACCTTTCAAAACTTTATTTTTTGTATAAAGTTATTCAAGGCTCTTAGGATCAATATGGGTCTCATGTCTCCATTTGCCTTTGAGATCAGGAAGTACCTTGAGTAAAAACCCCTCCATCTTTCCCTTGTGGGTACCCTCTCTATTGCCCCACTCTAGGAGCTTGTAGCATTCCAGCTCCAAGAGGGCCTCATGGGAGGGGTCCCCAACTTAGTAGTAAGGGGGTGGTTTTCCTTTGGGGGCCTGGCCCTGAACTGGATGGCATAACTGTGCAAAGTCATGTCAAGTATCCATCAATCCAATGTTAGTTCGGACCACTGGTGTCAGAAGGAGGCCAGTCTGTTTTGAAATGGTAGCGATGGCTGGTTTTGGCATTAGTGGTAGCCCTCGGGCAAGAGATCAAAATCTTTGCCTCTGAGATGACAGGCAACCATTATGGTCCTGGCGGGCAGCCTAGTTGGAGCTCTCTGTCCTCGGTCCCCCTTCCACCTCTGATTCTGTCCCTCTCCCTGCTTCCGTAGGGGTAGTAAGATGACCACAAGGGTTGATGACATGGGCCCTGCTGCTGTTGCCAATGTCACTGATGTTGGGGCTGTGATTGGTGCACCCAAAAGGACCATCTAGCTGTCTGAGGGTTGTCCCTTGCTGGGCGAGCCCTCGGTGTAGACTCTAATCTCGTATAGTGTTTCTTCAGTTTCTGAGATGGAGGCCGGTGCCGAGGCAGAGCTGGCTCAGACTGCACTCTCTGTGTTGGGGCTGCCTATGCCAATGGTGGGATGCTCGGCACTGAGCCTGGGCACAGGGCCTCTTTCAGAGACATGGAGCATAAGTGATTTTTGCACTCCTTCTCCATCCTGTGCTTAAAAGATTGGTAAATTTGGCACTTGTTGGTCTGATGGGCCTCCTCAAGGCATTTCAAGCATTTCTCATGGAGGGTCGGTGATTGGGAAAGCCTTAACACATGAGGCACTGGGTTTGAAACCAGGCATGGTTGAGTCCATGCTGGGCCACATTTTACCTCTGGGACATGAGGGAGAGACGAGTTCCCTAGTGCATTCCAAGAGGGGAGGAAAGATTGTTATGAATAGGAATTCCAGAGTTGAAATGATGAAGAGAAGAAGCAGAAAATGAAGAAAAGGTTTGCAAACTTGAAATAGTGAGAAGTTCCAGGACCATTGCAATGGGCAGAAAGAAGTAACTGAAGAGGGGTGTAGGGTCAGGGACACCTACATACTGTGCAGGTCAGGGGGAGCATTAGCCACTGACCTGATGGGGACAGGCTAGGGAAGAAATCCTCCAGGCAACTGTGCGCTGTGACATGTAAACACCTGAGTGGGAATGGATGTAAGCAGCACTAAAAGAAAAACAGGACCTTGCCCTAGCTGAATCCTGAACTAGGAAGGACTCAGCAACTAACAGCAAAAGAAGGTGAGTCATGTTGTGTTTAACCATACCAGCTCAAGTCTGAAGCACCAGATCTACCTCCCAGCAGAGCGATCAGACCTATCCCACTTTTCACTCTCTGGCACCGCATTTCTGTAAAAATCTAGCCAGTTGGGTCTATTCTAAGGAATGAAACTGGGAGCTAATGCTCCATGGGTCAAAATCCTTTGATACTACATACTTCATGATTCACAAAGATATATTCTTATCTGAAGGCTTGTGAATTTATATCCATACTGTCACTCTTGAATGCTAATAGCAGGGGTGCATCAAAATGACCCTGCCTGAAAAAAGACACTATATTCTCTTTCCAGAGGTCCAGCCCCATTAGTGTAGTTCAGTAAAGCAGACAAAGATACCCACATGGCCCCACAATATGCCAACATTTTTATGGCCAACTTAGAACATTTCCTTAAATCTCATCCCACAGCACCTCTCCTCTACTTACGCTATATTGATGACATCTTCAACATCTGGAACCATGGTAGGGATGCCCTTGAAGATTTCCACTACACTATTAAACTTAGACTGGAACACTCCACAAAGGATATCCACTTTCTGGACACTACAGTACAAATTAGGGATGGGCATATAAACACCACCTTATACCAAAAACCTACTGATCAGTATAGTTACCTACACCCCTCATGCTTTCATCCAAAACACACCACACAATCCATTGTCTGCAGCCAAACCCTAAGATATAACTGCATTTGCTCTGATCCCTCAGAAAGAGACATACCATCAGGATTTCTATCAAGCATTCTTAAAACTACAATACCCAGCTGCGGAAGTGAAGAAACAGATTGAAAAAGCCTGGCAGATACCCAGAAGTCAACTACTATAGGAAAAGCCCAAGAAAGTAAACAACAGAACGCTGCTAGTCATCACCTACAACACCCCAAGTCAGAACTCTAAAGCACCTCCTCACGGATCTACAGCCTATTCTACAAGACCATCCTTCACTCTCTCAAGTCTTGGGAAACAGACCTCTCCTCACTTACAGACAGCCCTCCAACCTTAAACAGATACTTGCCAGCAACTACAGACTAACAACAGAGCCATTAAAGCAGGCACATATCCCTGCAACAAACCACACTGCCAACTTTGCCCACATATCTGCACAAAAGACACTCTTACAGGACCTAATAAAACCAGCTACTCCATCAAAGGTTCATTCATCTGCTCATCCACCAAGGTGATTTATGCCACCATGTGCCAGAAATATCCTTCTGCCTTATATATTGGACAAACAGGACAGTCTCTGCACATAAGAATAAATGGGCACGAATCTGGCATCAGAAATCACAATATTGTAAAATCAGTGGATCAGCATTCAATATTCCTGATCACTCCATTGATATTTTACTAATTGCAGTGCTCAGATAGATGAATGCCAGATCAAGGCTTCAAAGAGATGCTAGTGAGATCGAATTTATTTGCAGATTTTAATGCATTGCTTCATAGCTTAATAGGGAAATCAGATTTTTTTCTCATTACAACAGGCGATATGACCTCATCTTCCTCTGCATGCTGTTCCCCCGTGTTTGAATCTTTACAACTGCTTTGATTTGCTTTAACAATGTGACCTGTTCCCAATGCATTACACTTCCCTGAATGTATTTCCTCCCATTCTGTAAGTTCGCCATCTTCAAAGCGTCTGACAAAGTGGGATTTTCTCCCACAAAACGTCATGCAATAAATTTGTTAGTCTTTAAGGGTATGTTCACACACAGTTCTTATTTTGAAACAACAGGGGTTTCCCCGGCAGGAGCGGGGGCACCAGGGAATCCCAGGCCGGTGCTCGCTCCTGTCCCGGCAGCAGCGGGCTCCAGCTGCGCGCCGGGGACCGCGCCGCCAGGTTTGGGGGCAGCCGGGGCTTTAAAGCCCCTGGGGTGAGGCGCCCTGCTGTGCGTCACCTGGCGGGTGCCTGCAATCCCCTCCCCAAGCGAAATAGCAGGTCCTCACTGTGGACCTACTATTTCGCTTCCTTATTTTGAGGACAAAGTTTTTGTCCTTCGAAATAAGGTGTTTCGAAATAAAATGTTATTTCGAAACAGCTTGTTTTGAAACAAGCCTGCCCTGTGTGAACATAGCCTAAGTGCCGCAGGACTCCTTTTTTGTTATACTCCCTTTGGTTCTAATGCTATCTCTTGATGAACTTTTGCTTCTCTTTTTAATGATCAGCCCTTCTGTTAGTTTGCAGGGTTACTGCACTGAGTTCATTATGCTAATATTAACTCTATTTCCTTTTCAAAGGCCCCTTCTTTTCCTAGTTTCTTATTTTAAAACTAAAAACCAGCCAACAAACAAACACAACCTTCCTTGATATTTATGTTCTCTTTCTAGATATCAAAATCTGCTTAGTCCAGGTAAAAGAACACTGGTACCATTCCTCCTCTGTTCCTGTCACTTGGGGAGAGGGGTGGATGGGTCAGCATCCCCATAGTGACCTAATGTGAAGCTATCATGTCATCTCTGGCTCTCTAGTAACATACATTTTCTGACAATCTAGACAACAGAAATCTTCCTCCTAGTACCCCCCCCCAATCTATGGTGAGCTCCTTGCTCAACTTTTTTGGATTTTCCTTACTAATGAGTTCAAACCTTTGTGATATCTGACCCTTGTGCTTATCTGTACTGGAGCAAGGAAATCTTATCAGTATCTTACCTACAGTGTAAGTGTCTCTTTAAAGTCCTGTCTTTTCAAAAAATGTTGAAAAGATAGGAATAAAATAGCATTTTTCAGGGAGCAGCTTTTCAGCAGAATTGACCTGAAATGTGTGCACCTTGAGTAAATATAATTTCTTAGGCTGTGTTCATACACACAGGGTTATTTTGAAACAAGTTGCGTCGAAACAACTTGTTTCGAAACAACACCTTATTTCGAAATATCTTATTTCGAATTAACAAAATGTTAATTCGAAATAAGAAAAAAAGCGGGAAACGAAATAGCAAGTTCACTGTGTGAACATGCTATTTCGTTACCCCTGGGGGTGAGCCGCTGCTGGCTCACCCTGCAGCCCCAGAAAGGGGGCTGCAGGCACCAGCAGGGGGTGAGCCACTGCGGGGTGGCTCAGCCCCC
>ML682012.1:2110835-2155949 GCA_007922195.1 Podocnemis expansa | reverse complement strand
GAACCTATTGTTCCAAAACAACATGTTCACATGCGTTGTTTCGAAACAAGCACTTCGAAACAAGGTTGTTTTGTCCCCAAATGGGGTTTAACTTGTTTCGAAACAACACATTTGTTTCAAAAGAAGGGCTTCCCCTTGTTTTGAAACAACTGTGCCTCGTGTGAACATGTTTTTTTTGTTTTGAAACAACGAGGTTGTTTCGAAACAAAAGTGCCGTGTGAACACAGCCTTAGAGAACAAGGAAATAAAAGTTAAGAGGAGGTATTATTGTCCTGTGGGTTTATGAACTTCCACAGAGTTAACAACTTCCCCAGAGAAAGCTGTCAGAATATGGAGCTCAGATGTTTAATGTCAAAAGAAATTCAGTCAAAAAATGATGAAGTGGTATCTATTTTATTAACATTCAACCCACTATCAAAATCATAAAGGGAAAAAACACCTGAACTAACAAGACTTGTGATTTATATAATACCTTTTCTTTATTTGTTTCAGTCTTCATCCCTCCAATCTCTAACCTTCCTTTATTGTTATTATCATTCATTATGTAATATTTATTTTACACCTGTGCCCATTCAAGATGAGAACCCCACTGTGCTAAGTAATATACACTTGATGGCACAGTGGCTACACTGAAGTCTGCTAAGTTCATTTTCTATCTCTGATAAAGACTCTACAGTCTTTTGGGAAAGGAGAGTTTATGGTTTTTTTAAAGATCTTTGCAAAATATCAGGAATATGTTCAAGTCAGCAGAGCCTGATGCTGTTCACTCTAGAACACTTAAGAAACTAGCAGAAACAATCTCAGAACCAATAACTTATCTTTGAGAAATCATGGAGGATAGGGGAAGTACCAGAGGACTACAGAAGGGGAAATGGAGTATCTATTTTTAAAAAAAGAAGAAAAGCGAACCTGCCTAATTTCCATCTTTAACAGGGTTACTAGCTTAACTGATATGCTGTAGATGTGATGTACATTGATTTTAGTAAACTTTGTCTCAGTTAACAATCTCATCAAACTTGGGAAATAATGGTCAGCTGAAAATACTATAAGGTGGGCATAGACCATACTCAAAAAGTTATCAATGGTACATTCTCAAAATGGAAAGAAGTGTGGAGAAGGGTAATTCAGGGGTCTGGGGAAGGTACTATTTAACATTTATATTAATGACTTAGATAATGGAATGGACAATATGCTTTTGAAATTTGCAGATGACAACAAACTGGCAGGGATTCCAAGCACTTTGGAGTACAGGCTTGGAAGTTAAAAAGACATTGAAAAATAAAATTGGTCTGAAAGTAAAAAGATTAAATTCTGTAATGACATTTACAAACTACTATACTTCGGAAGGAAAAGCCAAATGCACAACTAAAAAGTAAGAATTAACTGTCTAGGTGGTAGTGTTGCTGAAAAGGATTTAAAAAATAAAGTGGACCCCAAACTGAATGTGAGTAAACAACACACAACAGCTATTAAAAAGTAATATAATTATGAGGTATATTAACAAAAGTGTCATATGTAAGACATGGTAAGTAATTATCCTGATCTATTCAGCACTGATGAGGCCTCAGCTATTACAGTATCCAGTGCTGGGGTCCACATTTTAAGGAGGATGTGGACAAATTGGAGAAAGTCCAGAGGAGAGCAACAGAAATGATAAAAAGTTTTGAAAACCTGACCTATGATGAAAAATTACAAAATATAGGACATTTTTAGCCACGTTTAGTCATTTTTAGCCTTGAGGAAAAAGTGCAGGAACTGATAAAAATCTTCAAATATCTTAAAGTCTCTGTTATAGAGAAGAAAATGATTATGAAAGGTAAGACAAGAAGTAATTGTCTTAATCTGAAGCAAGGACAATTTAGATTAAACTTTCTAACTATCTGGATACTCAAGCACTGAAATAGGCTTCCAAGGGAGATTATTGAATCTCCATCACTGGAGATTTTTAAGAACAGGTTAGACAACTGCTTGTCTGGAATGGTCTAAATTAATGTGTTTACAGTGAAGAAGTGGACCAGATAGCCTTCCAAGGTCCTTTTTAGTCCTGTATTTCTATGATTCTTTGAAAAGTTCTGGTACTATATAAATAAATAATAATTAATAATGTATAACCTGCACATAAGGAGCACATGAAAAGAGTATTATGTTATTAAAATATGCTTGAACTCTTAGCTTCCATAAATCACCCCAAGGATAATCTCATAAGCAAAATGCTGCAGGTCATTATTTTCATATTTCCTTGAACTTCAATTTAGAAAACTATTTCTTTTCTTTTTACTGTCCTCCTTTCATTTTCCTTGTCAAACCAATTAACCTGATTCAGCATCTGCATAATGAGGTCACTGAACAAATGACATCATCCAGGATCTTGAACAAAAGTTAACGTTTGCAATATCCCATCAAAGAGTTGATATTTGAATTTAAACGTCTTTGAAATACAAATCTGAATCATTAACTCTAAAACAGCAGAATCAAATACAGTCTGAATTCCTCCTTTAATTACCTAGATAAATGCATTTGAGGTTTCATATATGAACATTCATTTTCTAATCAAAGAGATGTTTTTAGTCCTTAAAGCAATCCAGCCTTTTGAAGTGTATAATCTTGAAACCTAAGATAGCAGTTAATTGTAAAAATATTATAACCAATATTATGGTATAGAACCAAATACTAAAGCAGCTCATGCAATTTTACATCTTTCAAACCCAAACCTAAGCCCAACTTTAAATGTAATTCATATTTGTCCCTACCCTGTTTTAACTATATATTTGCCAAATAGTTTCACTTACCAGTGTCCAGGTTTTTGTTTTAAGTTACAGAATCAGGTAAGTCAAAACTCAAGAGCAGAGGTGCAGCAATAAAAGGACAAAATTCTGCAGTCCTTATTCAGGGGACAGCTCACACTGAATTAAAGCAGACCTATCATAATGGCCATTGTGGGTCCGTGTGGGTGAAAAAGTTACTTAACATTAGTCTGTCTCCCATTTATTTTTTTTTTAAATGTTGTTATTGCACTTAACATAGTTTGTTACCCAGTGATTAGAGTGGCAGATGCCCATATAACCATGAGTGTCTATGGAACCAGTACCTACCTTCTGATGCTCTTTCTGCATTTTTATTTGGTTTTTGTCTACAGGGAAATGTTGCCTGAGTATACTTTAAAGTGTGAACCTAAATGTATACACTTGATTGGATGCAAAAAGCTTTGTGAAAACTCTAATTTCAGTAGAAAATTAGTTACTTCAATTAAGCTTAACTTGTTTAGGAGTAGGTTTAACTGAACTAAAACATTCTTATGCTGAAATGAGAATGTTCAGACAGCCTTTCACACCCCTTTAAATATATTGACTTTGTAGTGGTTACCTACCAGAAGACATTGTCATGCATCAGTTTAGGGTGGCCAGAGGGATGGCGGCCCCAAAAGCCTGAATCAAAGTAAAGTCATGCTAAACTGCCAGCTGAAACTGCAAATTGCAAGCCTCCCCTGGAAAAAGGGAAAGTTGCTGAACACAAGCGGCAGCCTTCCTCCCCCCCGCCCGGGGGGGGGGGAAGGGGAGAAATACATGTCTGGCTCAAGCGACAGGCTTGTTCTGCTTTTCGCTTTTTCTTGTTAGTACACCAAGCTTGTTTGTAACAAGATATAAAGGGGAAGCCTCTAGAAAGGAGGGGTGAGAGTCTCTCTCAGGTCTGAAGACGCCAGGAGTTGGGGATCTCTGTCCATTTGTAGGGGGCCACTCACCCCAAGGTGGTGGTATAGCCACTCACGCCAGGACACAGCTCTCCCCTGGGTTTCATGATGGTGAATGTTAGGCTTTAATTTGCCTCTAATCCAATAAAGTTTGTAGTCTGCTTCATTCCTGACTCAGGTGGTGTCTTCACGCAAAATCTTTGAACCTGCCTTGAGCCTGCTCGAGACAGACTTATAAACTTATTTAAGTTATTCTGGTCCAATTTTTCAGGTAGATGAATTCTCAGGATTTCCTGTAATGTGACGGACAAAATTAAAAGACAAAGGAAGTATACTTTAAATACTGCACTACTGTATCTGAAACACAGTTACTGGTGATTTAAATAAGTTGCAATATCAGCACCACCCTATAAGGAGACTTCCTGGTTTAGGACCATAATCTCAGGTGATCTTGTCTCAGCCAGGTAGTCAATATATTTTTGTGCTAAAAAACTGGGACATCTGGGGCACATAATGGATAATTATTTTAGGTTGCATTACTCATTTTTATATACTCTTTTAGCCCATTTGACTGTACTGTCATCCATGGGTGTAATGATTTGTGTGCATACATATACATAAAAAAGCCCTTAAGTAGACAGGAAAACTGTCCTCTGTGTATCAGCCTAACAGATATATTACAATTTTGAAAATAATGTGGCATTTTCTCACCATGGTTTTTTTTTCTTAATTTATGCTCAGAAAAAATATTATTTGAAATAAAAATGTCCAAGTTTCTTAAAGTAATTAGGACAATTTACCTTTCATTAGCTACACTGCAGAAAAAGGTAAATAATACATTTGATTATTACCCATGTAACCCCCTCCCTTTCCCCCCGGGTTACTTGGGAGAAGGCAACACTTAATGTTGCTAACAACCAGGCAATCCTGAGTTTCCCAGTGGTGATGTGGGTTAAGTTGGAAGCCTCTATCCACTCCTCTGCTGCAGGCCCTTTGTTTTACAAGAATTTGAACTTTGTGGTGCCTCCACCTGTCTGGATCCTGTATACTTTCAGTGGTGTGCCTTGGGAGCCTGCAGGACTAAACCCATGCTGAGAAGAATAAAATCTGTGGCGTGCGTCTAATTCAAATTTGCTAATTGTATATACAGTACATTCAATGTACTTAAATTCTAGACAACAAACCTTTACTTAACAAAGAAAACTTGAAATAGCTGGATGAAATTGAATATTGCGACTATTTTAAATGTACAGGAGCAAGTGAATAAATCAATGGACAGAATCAGAATACAGTTTATAGGAAACTTATCTAACTGGCATTTAAACTGCCCTTTTATGCCACCAACAGAGAGTGTTCTGAACCCCGACACCTTGCTTGCGTGGGTGTGCTTGAAGGTTTGATGAAGGAGACCAGGTAGCACTTTGCTGGTTCAATGTATCCGCTCGCTACCACGCTGAAGACCTGGCGTGAGCCCAACCAATTGTCAGTAGTCCAGGCCCTGGTTCAAAAGGACTGCTATGCTGCCTCCTCTCAGGCCAAGTCAGTCTCTCAGCAGAGTCCCTTCCTTTACAAGCCCTGGTCCAAAATGGTGGGGGGGACACACCACTCACTGCAGGTCCAGCTCAGCCAGCTCTAGGCTCAGACCCTGTTTTGAGTTGAGTAAGGCCTCCCGGTTCCGAAGCTCTCTGCTCAAGTAAGCCTCCAGCACTCTCAGGATCCCAGAAGCAAGTCCCGGGAACCCCAGGAGCAGTCTCAGGAACAACAAGAGCAACTTCCAGAATCAGCTATGCATTCACTCCCAGAATGGAGACCAGCTTGTCCTCCTGTGTCCCGTGGAGGGGCAGGAAGGGTTTCTCTGCTTTTTCCCATGAGATCAAGGGAGACGTAGTCTCTCAGGCTATGCCCAAACCTGGAATGTTAAATAGATTTTATTTAAATTGATCTAACTGAATCAATACAAAAATCATTACATCAATTTAAGTTAAATCAATTTAACAGGTCCCTACTAGAAACCCAAATCAACCCAACATGTCCATGGACAGGACTTGCTTGTTCAATTTAGGAGAGGGAGGTATGGCAACTTGGCCCCCAAGATGGGCCATGTCACCCACTCAATCTCCTGCCAGGCGCTCACCTGGTGAGCCAAGTGACGGGGAAAAACATCCTCCCCACCCAGCTCTGGGCACTCTGAGCCTAGTGGGGAAGAAGGCATCCCCTCACCTGGCTGTAGTCCCACAGCCCGGCTCATGCACTGGAAACCAAGGTTAGAGTGTGCACTTTCACCCCCCCCCCAACTCTCTCGCCAGGGTGCTGAACCCTGGCCCTTCCTTCCTGGGAGGAAAAAGGCCAATGGGATGACAATAAATTCAGGAGAGTATAAGACATGGGATCAGGTCATAAAAATATGGATTTGCTGTTACAGTATGACCTGATCCCATGTCTTCTTACTCTTCCCTGCATTTATTGTCATCCCATTCTGTAAGTTCCCCCTCTTCAAAGCATCTGATGAAGTGGGATTTTCTTTTGCACAGCGATTGTCCTGTTTGTCCAACGTATAAGGTGTTGGGGCATATTTTGCACATGATGGCATAGATCACATTAGTAGATGAGCAGGTAAATGAGCCTTTGATGGAGTAGCAGGCTTGATTAGGACCTATCATGGTATCTGTTGTCCAGATATGTGGGCAGACTTGGCAGCATCGTTTGTTGCAGGGGTGTGTGCCTGCTTCGATGTTTCTGTTGTTAGGTCTGTAGTTGCTGGTGAGTATCTGTTTAAGATTGGGTGTCTGTCTGTAGGCAAGGAGAGGTCTGTCTCCCAATGCTTGAGAGAGTGAGGGATCATCTTTCAGAATAGGCTGAAGGTCCTTAATGATCTGTTGCAGAGGTCTGACTTGAGAGTTGTATGTGGTGACTAGTGGTGTTCTACATTGGACAAACAGGACGATCACTGCGCAAAAGAATAAATGAACATAGAGCTCATATCAGAGATCACAAAACAAAGAAACCAGTTGCTGAGCACTTCCATCTTTCTAATCACTCGATCACTCGATTTGTTAACAACCATCGTCAGAGATGTGGCTGGGACATCAAGACTTCAAAGAGGAACAGCTGAACTTGAATTAATATGCAAGCTAAATTCTGTGAAAGCAGGACTGAATCGAGACTATGGGTTCATTTCCCATTACAAAAGGTAATTTGACTTCAGCCTTCTCATGGTTTGAATCTAACAACTGCTCTGATTTGCTGTTACTGTATGAACTGATCCTATGTTTTACACCCCCTTACATTTATTTTCATTCCATTCTGTAAGTTCACCCATCTCCAAAGCATCTGAGGAAGTGGGATTTTCTCCCACGAAAGCTAATGTGAAAAATAAATCTGTTAGTCTTAAACTGCCACAAGACTCCTTGGTGGGTGTGTGTGTGTGTGTGTGTGTGTGTGTGTGTGTGTGTGTTTTGTTTTTTTTGCTGGACTAGACTAACACGGCTATCCCTTTGGAAACTGACAGACTTCATGAAGACAAACTTTAGCAAACTCAGAGAAATATTTTTTAAGGTCTCATGCCAAACAATTCCAAGGGGGGGAAAAAAAGAGTTCAGCAAACGTGACAATTTTTTAAAGAGCCAATATTATGGGCACAAGAGCAAAGTGTATCACTGTATAAGAGAAAAGTGTCAACAGGAGGTCTTCAGTGACCTAGAACTCAAAAAAGTTTTATACAAGAAGTGAGAACTAGGTCAGTGTACAAAGAATGAATATGAAAAAACACTATAAGTATATAGAGACAAAATTAGAAAGGCCATAGCACAATGTGAAATTAAATTAGCTAAAGAAATAAAGTGTAGCGTGAAAGCATTTTACAAATACATGAGAAGGAAGATCAGAGACAAGATAGACCTATTACTAAATGCAGAGGAAAAGACAGTGATGGAAATTTCAGTGCTGGCTGAATGGTTAAATGCCTTTTTCATCTTAGTTTTCACTGGAAAAAAAAGCAGTGATTGAATGACTAATATAATGAACAAACCTATTAATAGGGTAGGATCAGAGGCTAAAATAGGAAAAGAACAAGTTAAGAATTATTTAGACAAGTTAGATACTTTCAAGGCAACAGGATCTAAAGAAATATCTCTGATAATACTTAAGCAACTGACTGAAGAGATCTCTGATCATATTATCTTTGAGATACCAGGGGAGTGAAAAAGGGTAAATACAATACCTACCTGGAAAAAGAATAGTAAGGACAAACTAAGGAATCATAGACAAGAGAGCTTAACCTCAGTAACCAAAAAGATAATGGAGCAAATAATCAAACAACCAATTTGTAAGCACCTAAAAGACAATAAGGTAAAAAGTAATAGTCAACATTGATTTGTCAAGATCATGGCAAACCAAACTAAAACCTTTATTTCACAGCGTAAGAAGCCTTGTGGATAGGGTGAAAAAGTAGATACCATATAGCTTGATTTTAGTGAGATTTTTAATATGATCTTATATGGCCTTCTCACATAAAAAAAATCTAGTAACCATAGCCTATGCTTACCTACAATATGGCAGGTGCACAACTGGCTAGGAAACCATACTCAGAGAACAGTTACCAATGGTTCATAATCAAACTGGAAGGGCATATTGAGTGGCATCCCACAGGCATCTGTTCTGAATCTGGTTCTGGTCATCATCTTCATAAATTATTTGGATAATAGCAGAGAGAAATGTTTCTCCATGGAACACCGGTGTTCCACAGCCATAGTGAAAGTGTTCCATAGATGACCTCTCACGGTTATGAGTTGGGGGACTTAATGGGGAAGGAGCAATGCCCCAGCCTCAGCAAAGCTTCCAGGTGCATGTCTACATCTACCACCACCCTGCTCCTTTGCTGCTGCTGGGGCATTTTAAATTCTCTGCTTCTGATACCACCAACATCGAAATTGCTTGGACATAACTTTCACACTAAGATTTTCTTTGACAGACCTTACTCCAACCATAAACAAACTCTGTTTGAACATCTAGTCCTAAAATGCCCATTAAACCTTAAGCAATATTTTCAGTTTTAAGTTGTGTACATCAGAGCCATAACACAGCTTTTTGCCACCCAGGGCATGTTCCGATCAGAACGTGTCCCTTCCTATGAGTGGCACTTAAAGCCAGCACTGCAAAGCCACCCCTTTAATAGTGCAACTCTATTGATCCACTTCAGGAAGCCCTGGGCTTTGCGCCGTCGGCCCCGCTGTAGTTACAGCTCTGGTGTGCATGATCATTATGTGTTTACTTTTTAGAAATAAATGCATGTTTTATTCATAAAATGGTACTTAATTCTGTTTCCTGATTTTTTTTCACAGAAATGCATGATATTATGAACATTACAGCCAGCATATATCAGCTATTTCGAGAAAGTTTTCATAATGTGTTCCACCTAAAGTAATTAATACGTTTAGCTGTTCCTCAGTCCACTAAGCATTAAGAAACACTACTATAGAGTACATTTGTAAAGTTTGTAGATTCTTTCAAGCTGTGAAGGGTTACAAACACTTTGGACAATAGGATTAGAATTAAAAATTACCTCAACAAAGTGGAGAAATTTTCTTGATTAAATAATATGGAATTCAATATGGACAAATGCAAACCACAAAAATTTAGAATGAATATTTAATTCCATAAACACAAAATGGGAAGGAAGTACCCCTGAAAAGCTCTGGGAATTATAGGGAACCACATACTACATGTATGTCAACAATGTAATACTATTTCAGAAAAACCAAATGTCATTCTTAGATTGTCTGATGTGTGATAATTAAGACTTAAAAAGTACTTCTTCCACTTTTCTCAGTACAGCTAAAGTCCCAGCTGTAGTACTGTGTTCTCTTTTGGGAGCACAGACCTCAGGAAAGAGGTGGGCAAACTGGAGAAAATCCAAAGGAGAACAACAAAACTGTATAAATATCTAGAAATATTAAATAAGTAAATATCTAGAAAGAAGGGGAAAAAATCTTTGTTTATGCTGGAAAGCAAAAATCTGAGGGAGGAAAATGATAATTTAATTCAAGTGTATAAAAGGTTTTAAAGGTTACATTATTACAAAGACAAGAATGATAAATTGTTTTCTTTAACCACGGAGGACAACAGAAGTAGTAATGTGTCTAAATTGCTGCAAGGGAGATTTAAGAAACTTTGTAACTCTAAGAACAGTTAAGCACTGGAGCAAATTACCTAAGGATGCTGTGGAATCTCCATCAGTGGAGGTTTTTAAGAACAGGTTAGACCAATGGTTCCCAAAGTTTTTCAGGCTGGGGACCCCTTTTTAACAAAAAACAAAACAAAAAAAAAACCTTTGTGGCCCCCCCTTGGCTGATTATGTAATCTGGCCCACGCCACTCTGGCAGTGCTGCTGGGACAGTTGGCAAGCAGCACCGCTGCCACCATGGCCCATGCCGTTGGGGAGCCAAGCTGTGGTAGCTATGGCCCCCTGCTCTTGCCCCTTCCGGGGAGCTGCCACGGCCTCATCGCCCCTGCTGGGATCTGGCCACTGGTGGGGAGAGTCAGCCTTGGCAGGGTGCATCGGGGCTGCGGCTGTTTTCCGGCCCTGCGAGGGAGAGGCTCTGCGGATCCCCTGCAAAATGTCTGCAGACCCCGAGGGGTCCCCAGACCACAGGTTGGAAACCACTGGATTAGACAAACAACTGTCAGGATTGTCCTTATAACACTTAGTGCTGCCTCTGTGCAGGGGAGTAGACTAGATGACCCATCAAGGTCCATTTCAGATCTATGAGTTCATGATTTTCTTTGATTTCTTTACTTCCATCAAATTCAGGATGTTTTAATGCAGGGGTCTCAAACTCAAATCACCACGAGGGCCACCTGAGGAGTAGTAGAGGGCCGCATGAGGATTAGGACAGTAGGCCAAGGGCCGCACTACTGAACCCTTTCCATACAATGATATTGCAAATATCGATAACAATCATGTCATTGTGGGCTGCAGGAAATAGCTTTAAGGGCTGCGTGCGGCCCACGGGCCTCATGTTTGAGACCTCTGTTTTAATGCAAGATGAAATGTATGTTTCACACTATTCATCTACGTCAGGGCCAGAAGTGAATGCAGAATATATATGTAGAAAACACTCTCTTTTAACACATTTGTTTTAAAGTTATAGAATCAGGTAACTAAAGACTTGGCAAGAATGTACTGAACATGTTAGAACAGTACATTGTGCTGGAATACTAGTTCAGACCATGATTCATCTTGCCAGTATTACATCTCCAATAGCAGTTCATATCAGAAGTTCGGAGGAGTGTACAGAACCAGGCAATTATGCTGTGATCCATCCATGTCTTCCACTCCCAACTTCTGATAGTCATAGGTTTAGGGTCATATTGAGCATGGGGTTGCATATATGATCACCTTGGCTAATAACCACTGATGGGCCTTTCTTCCATGAACTTAACCGGATGTTTTTTGCCCTCACAGAGTCAATTGGCAACAAATTCCATGGGTTATTTATGCAATCCATGAAAAAAATGCTTTTTTTGTCTTAAACTTGCTGCCTATTAATTTCTTTTTATATATGTTCTTTGGTTTTTGTATTGTATGAAAGGGTAAAAAAAAAAAAACACTTTTCCATTAACTTTTTTTACAGCATTCATTATTTTATTGACCTCTGTCATGTTGTTTCTATTCTAAGTAAACAGACTCAACCTCTTTAGTCTTTCTTTGTGCAGAATCCATCCACACAGAATTGTGTACACTTAATCACCTTTGCTGCTCATTCTCTGAATCTAGTCTAGTTCCCATATATACTTTTTGAGATGTAGCAAATAGAACTGGACCTAGTATTCATGGTGAGAGCACACAATGGATTTATGTAGTGTCATTACAATATTTTTGTGGAATTGTCTCTCTCTTTCCTAATTGTTCCAAACATACTGTAAGCCATTTTGGCCAGTGATGTGTATTGACTTGATGTTTTTAGAAAATGGTCCATGGTGACTCTAAAATCTTTCTCCAGAGCTATTAGTTAATATAAAATTTATCATTGCATATGTATAGTTGGATTATTTTTCTTATCCTCTGCACTAGGAAGTAAGCTACATCTTTTAATAAATTCATTCCTAAGAAAAATCTCTGCCCAATCAAACAGTGTGCTCCTCCATACCTGTCAGTTTCGGTCCAGCCCTGAGTTTTATATGCCAGCAGTCTATTTTCATTTTGATAGTGTCATCCATCATGCCTGTATAGCCTATCCTTCCTCACAAAGCAGCTCCTTATAAACCCAAATCTCTGCTCCCTTCACTATCACCTATTCATGCATTTAGACCATGTAGTTCTGCCTTTCTTACTGGCCTTGTAAAAGGAACTAGAAGAATTTCAGAGAATGCTACCATTGGGGTCCTGGACCTTCATATGTTACCTATCAGACTAAATCTGTGCTCCAAGATGTCTATACCTTTTCCCATGTCATTCATACTTATATTTATCATGGCCACCAGCTCCTTCTCAGCACTTCCTTTAAGGCTATTTAGATGTCTTTTGAGAGTCACTAATGTTACACCTTGCAGTCAGTCCACAATGTGATTCTTTTGATCATCACAAACCCAACTACATGTTTCTAAGAATTACATCTCCCTATTGCCTGCCTCTTCCTAATAACTGTTCATATTTGTTCATATTGAGACAAAAAGTAAAGTATAAATAAAATTTCAGCAACTGTTTTTGTACCATTGGTAGGTTCCATCTTCCACATGGCAAAATAAAGTGTGGAGGAGGGAGAATGGGGGACAGTTCTTATAGATCTCTATTTGGTTATGCACATAGAGTTTGAGATACTCTACACTGTAGTTGCAGAGATAGAGTTGACAGAGGCCAAGTCCCTATGAGAAGTGTCAAAACAGAGTGCTGATACTCATCCCAGGAAAGCATACTCAAGCATGAGCTCCTATGATGCCACTGGTGGCTCATCAGCAACTGTACATAGGCACCTATTCCCATCAAAGTTGATATAAGAAGTCACAGAACCAAATTCATGTTGCTTTGACCAACATTCATTTTAGTGAATTTTCCAGTGGAAAATTATGCTGGGTTGTCAGGGTAGAATTTCATATAGGACAGATGATCCCCTACTTCACCCCCTTTGTCCACAAAATCTTATAGAAGGCAGTGTATTAAAAAACACTGTACAAGAATCCAGGAGACTCTGGTGCTATTCTTGGCTCTGTTTTGACTTGGTATGTGTGCTTTAGCAAATCACCTCATCTCTCTTTTTCCTCTTTCACAATTCAGTTGTTTTGGCTATTTTGATTGCCCACAAGTATTCCGGGGCAGAGACCATTTGGTACTATATGTTTTTGAAATGCCTAGCACTCTGTATTTACACAGCTTTTTGTTCAATATTACTGAAATGCAATTAGATATCAGCAAAACAAAGAGAGGAAATTGGCATACAGGCTTTTCTTCTTTTTTGCCCATGGTCATCAGCCTGATTTAGCTTATATTTTCTCTGGTTTTCTGCCTTCCAGTACACAGCACTGAGTAGGTGATATGGCCTTTTCCTAATGATTATAAACAGCATCATCTACATAATTAGACAGGTAGTGGGAGGTAACATGTGAACATGAAGCTTAGATTTCCAAAATACAGCTAATGGTATCCACATGGCTGAAGAAGGTGCTTTGAGGTCTGTTGTGATTACCAGGGTTTTCTTGCTGTTAAAGCAGCAGTCTGTAGTCCACTTGGTTTTGCTTGCTGGATTTCATCTTTCTGCTGGCAATGGGTCTATAATTCTTCTTCAGGGGTATTAATACCTTTCATTCTCAATGTAAGTTATATTAATTTTTCCTAAAATAATAGACTATATTCTTCCACTCAACTCATCACCTAACATGGATTTTCATCTGTTTGAATTTTTTAATCTGTTTATACATTATTGCTGAAGAATCAAATGCTCCAAAATCTCAGCCAGAAATTGAAGTTATACAAATATTAGACCAACACTTTCTGCATACCTTTCAAAAAGAAATTGGTTTTTGACTCAAGTGCACCTACTTGCAGGTTTACAAACCTTTAAAAATTCAACCAATATATGCACATGCAGCTCCTTGGGGACAACATCAATTCCTGCTGTTTGATATATGGTACAAATAAATTTAATTTAATACCTGAATTCTCCAAGGCTGTCCCTCTTTCTTGAAATATGGCAATCCTCAAGATGAAACTCTGATGAAAGAGAATTCAGAGGGAACACCAATAGAAGAACCTCGTTAATTTTTCCTTCCCCAACACTTTTCTCTTGTGGGATTTCCCTGTGATTCAGGCCAACAATAAAAATAAATCAGGTTACATTTTGACACTGTAGTACTCTGAATAGATGATCTTGAAGGTAATGAAAATAACTGTCCAGACTGGTACCCTACTCTGGCACTTCAGGTGGGAAGGTGGGGGCTCTGAAAGGACCTTACAAACTAGGACAACTAGCTGTTATCTCAAGACTCCCCAAGGCTACCCATTTCCTGGTCTTGGGGTGGTATTGCTACCACCACCCTAATGCAAAAACCCTTTGAAAATTCAGGAAGGTGCACCTGGGAATTCCATCCTGCAAGGTACTCTCAATCACTTTTATTCCTCTCTCAGGAGACCAAATGAACCCCAGCTGTGATATCAACTGAAAATTGAACTGAATTCCCTTTAGGTAGTTGACTATGTAGTCTGAGGCATGTGTACCCAGAGCCTCTTGCCTTTTACTACACAGAATCAGATCTTGTTCTTAAAAGGGTAAACTTTCTTTAATTAAGAAGAACAGCTAGGAAACCAAGAGTTGCTTCTCTGGGATTTAACTTCGATAGTCAAAGGATAATAGGATAAGAATATGTGCTTGGCACAGAGGAATCCAGGGGGGAAAAAAACATATGCATCCAGCTAAACATTCCCTGTTCTATTCACATGTGGACAGTTACAATTTTAATATGTTCTTCGACATGGAAGCTGCTGGATTCTCCATGCCCGACTACCTGGCCTCCTGCTGGTCCCTGCAAGAGCTCCTCTTCCAGCAAACAGGCAACAGGAAGGGCTGCTTTTCAATTAAAAAACCAGTACTCGTTTTTCTATTGGCTTTCCTGGAACTGCTTTAGGGCTCACTGTCTATGGTGTTAACCCCTTTCCCCAAGGTTACTACAACAACTACAAAAGAATAAAATAAAATGTTCCTTTTACCGGGAAAATTAATCAAGAACATGGGTAGTTCTCCAAATTATCACATTAGTATAGTAACAAGTAGATGTCTATTAGCTCCACCTAATATCTGGTTACTCTTTCTTAATATGTACATTCCTTAGCAGAAATAATAGATATTTAAAGTCAGAGTCTAATTCCTCTCCCTTTTATGATAACAAAATTCTTTTAATATCTTAGAAAGGAGTTAAATTAAACCTTCATTCAGTTAAATTCTTTACAGATATCAAGAAGTAATATGATCACATGACTCCTAGCCTAGTGCTTCAGTTACCACAACCATTTTATATGGCAGGATCTTACCCCCAAAATATTTGTACAGCTCTTTTTTTACTCTCAGAAAAATTCCAGATCTCAAGGTTTTTCAGAGTTCCTTTGAATATTAATTTTGGACTTGTCATTCTACTCTTCTTTGTATAATATCCTTATTGTTCATAAATCTTTCACATTACAAAGAGATATTGTCTCAGAATTATCTGAATTAGTTTTGAACTCTCAATTACTGATTTTAATGGAAAAATTTCCCATATTTTATAAACCAATGGATAATTGCTATCCTGATAGCCATTGGGTACATATTTCTTTAGATAATCTTCTAACTAAAGGGTATCCTCTAGGAACTATTTTGGAGGAGCTCTATGGCCTGTATTACACAGGATATCAGACTACAGTGGTTCCTTTTGGCCTTGGAATTTGTGAATCTACAAATTTGGAAAGAAATTGACATCAGTATGAGGTCTGTGAGCAGGCAGAGAGGGAACATAAATGACTCACATGCTAGATTAAGCACATTTCATATACAGTTTTTAGGAGCTCCTTCTTCACTGTTGGTCATGACAATGCCTTATTCAATTGACTTTGAGACATGCATTAATCTAAAACAATTGATTTAAAAAAATCAGTGCTTTCTATCAGGCACATTGTTCTAGTCTATTGATGTTTCTTTCCCATTGATACTCAGAGCTACTCAAGAACTTTCTAGAGGAGAAGAGGAAATTGGTAAGACACTTGAAGGTTATTAGATTACCCAATCATTCTGAAATATGGAAAAAAAATAATTTATTTTTATAAGGTGGTGTTAAACCAAATTATGTTCACTGTCTACTGAATATAATGTTAAAAGGAAGAATTCATTCTGGTTTTACTCAAGATTGTTAATTCACATCAGGATATGTTTTGCCAAGTTATTCTGTCCTGAAGTGTTTAAGGAACTGTGCCAAACATTTTATCTTGCTTTGCAGGGAAAACTTTAAATGATGGCAGGTCACATTTTATCAAGCTTCATTAACTACTTACTTCTGACCCATTTTAAAGTTTCTGCTATTTCACATAAGCCTAGCAATCAATCTTTCCATTTCAATCTGATTTCTACTGAGGATTTAAATTTAGTTCATCTTGAGATTTTGGTAAAAAAAAATAGATTTAGTCTATAGCTCTCTTCATTTATTAAAGGTTGTTTTTACATATGTCATACAGCTTTTACACACAGAGGTGTCTCACTCAGTTCTGATAAATTACAATCATATTTAACATTTGTAATGGTTTATTTAAGCATGAAAAATGGCATCAAGGTGAAAACAATATTACAATACACATGTGATTCAGAGTCTGGGATTTGTCTATAAATTTAATGATAAATATGCAATGGCAAGGGAAAATTGATATAAAGAATTCAAATACAGGTAAAAAAAGTGAGATTCAACATAATTTTTGGAATGCTAGACTCAGGGATAGGAAGATAGGAGAACTTTCTCAGGGTTGATCAAAGCACAACAGTCTTTGCATGGGAAGAAATCTACAAATTTGCAATCCTTCCAGTGGGTATTCATGACACAACATTCCTGTGCAAATGGATGATACATACGTGATGATAAGATAATGAACTAAGGAGGCATATAAAGATATTGCTCGGGACTGCAGGGATAAAATCAGAAAGGACAATTGGAGTTGTGGTTAGCAAGGGAAGTGCAGGAGAACAGGAAGGGGTTCTACAAGTATGTCAATAACAAGAAGAGGAGCAGGGCTGGTGTAGGTCCCATACTGAACAGCGCAGGTAGCCTCGTGATGGAGGATGAGGGAAAAGCTGAAGTGCTCAATGATTTTTTTACTTCACTTTTACAGACAGGGCCAGTTCCCAGCCCACTGTAGTGGGTATGGCAGATTGGAGAGAAGAAGAGAGGCCCTTGGTGATGGAAGGCCAGGTTAGGGACTACCTAAAGAAGCTGGATCTGCACAAGTCCATGGGGCCAGACGACTTGCATCCGAGGGTGCTTAGGGAGTTGACCAATGAGGTAGCAGTACTGCTGGCAATTATCTTTGAAAACTCATAGTAAATGGGGGAGGTGCCGGAGGACTGGAAAAAAGCAAATATAGTGCCTATCTTCAAGAAAGGCAAAAAGGAGGATCCAGGGAATTACAGACCTGTCAGCCTCACCTCAATCCCTGGAAAAATCATGGAGCGGGTCTCAAAGAATCCATCCTGAAACACTTGGAAGAAAATAGGTGATCAGGACCAGTCAGCATGAATTCACCAAGGGTAAATCATGCCTGACCAACCTCATCGCCTTCTATGATGAGATGACTGGATTTGTGGATGCAGGAAGAGCTGTTGATGTGATATACTTCAACTTTAGCAAAGCTTTTGATACGGTTTCCCACAGCATTCTCATCAGCAAGTTAAGGAAGTATGGGTTGGATGTGTGGACTGTAAGGTGGATAAAGAATTGGCTAGATCAATGGTTTCAGCATGTAGGAATCAATGGCTCTATGTCTAGTTGGCAACCAGTAACAAGTGTTGTGCCCCAGAGGTCAGTCCTGGGGCCAGTTCTGGTCAATATTTTCATTAATGATCTGGATGATGGAATAGACTGCACTCAGGGCAACAAAAATGATCAAGGGACTGGAGCACAAGCCCTATGAAAATACTGAAGGAACTAGGCTTATTTAGCCTACAGAAGAGAAGACTGAGGGGGGATTTGATAGCAACCTTCAACTACCTGAAGGGATGCTGCAAGGAGGATGGAGCTCGGCTGTTCTCACTAGTAACAGAGGATAGAACAAGGAGCAATGGTTTCAAGTTGCAGCTGGGGAGGTCGAGGCTGGATATTAGGAAAAACTTTCTTATTAGGAGTGTGGTAAAGCATTGGAACAGGCTACCTGGGGGGGGGTGTGGAATCTCTTTCTTTGGAAATGTTTAAGGCCCGGCTCGATAAAACTCTAGCTGGGATAATTTAGTGGGAGTGGTCCTGCATTTTTTGTCAGGGGGTTGGACTAGATGACCTCATGAGGTCCCTTCCAACCCTATGGTTCTATGATTTTATGATTCTAACTCTTAACACTGATATCTTGATGAGCAGGTTGGATGAGGAGGCAGGGTGGTTTTTCATTACACAATGGAGAGAGCCTGAGAACCTGACCATGAAAAAGATCAGAGAAAGAGCTTGCTTATTAAAGATGTGAGATATTCTTCAAGTCCATCTTACTTCCATATATTCACTAGAAGTACGTTATGCAAGCTATTTATTTTGTTTTACTACTGTTCCCCCTCTATTTTTAATCAAACCTGTTTCTAAGAAGGGTACCGTTGTATTGGGCAATTTCTGGCAGAATGCCTAAAAAGATGGTGAGGACCTGTCAACCTCTAGAGAAAAGTACTGAAGGATGAGGAATTACTGGAACTTAAATTATTCCTCGGTAGTCTCAGTCATCTGTGACATGAACTGAGATGTCCCCTCAGATTAAGATGACTCACTCAGGGATGTGATTGGTGAAAACAGGGAATTCACTAAAGACCAAGAAGGATATGTGAACTGGTGGATGACAGTTGTGTATCTCTGGAAGCTGCTAGGTATTTTATCTTAAAGTTGTTTAGACCTTCACAAGCTCTGTAAAGGCGTTTTTTTTTTTAATCTGTTTGAACACAGAATCTACTGTTTTTTATGATTCCTGTGCCTTATCTAACTCTGGAGGGTCGCACTTTTCTCTTGTCTTATTAGTTACTTTTTCCTATTTCACTCATATTTTTTTCTTGCTGAAAATTACAACTGTACACAATTCACCACTCAGGAATCAATATTTATTCACAATAAACATACTCTGGTTTCCAACATGGCAGGGAGACATCCTGTTCAGAACAGAAGGACAAATAGTGATAGCTCAGATACCACTGCAATGTAAATGTGTAAAAATGTTTTCCTTTTAATGTAGGTCTTCCTGGAATGTGTCATTAGCAAATATATTCAATTTCTCAAATTAACGGACTACTTTATGGAACCAACATAATCAAATTGTGTAGTTTAAGAATGATCAAAAATTGATATTATTGAATGACATGAACTGCAGAACTTCAGCTTAAGAGTCTCATGAATCAGCTGGGAAGACTGGCTAGCACACTTGCATTGTTTGTTGTTGTTTCGGTTCCACAGAATTTTTTCCTGGGTGATATTTTTCCACCAGCTCTTTTCAATTGGGATTTTCTTCTACACTGCATAATTTTTAGCACAGTCCACCCCCCCCCCCCAGTTTTCAGTGTGTTTTGCTGAGGATACAGATACTGAATCTGTTAACATCTGAAATACCCAACAAGTGCCAACACTGCAAGAAGTAATATTCTTCAGGGAGTCCTCCTGATGGTCAAAACAACAGACAAGACTTCTAAATTTATTGGTTCCACCACCATGCAAAAGCAGAAATCATGAACAAACAGCATCCTTTACACCATAGTCTCAGCCTCGCAGAACGCAATGCCATTCACAGCCTCAGAAACACTTAGAATCATAGAATCATAGAATCATAGGGTTGGAAGGGACCCCACGAGGTCATCTAGTCCAACCCCCTGCCAAAAAAAGCAGGACCACTCCCATTAGATCATCCCAGTCAGTGTTTTGTCCAGCTGGGACTTGAACACCTCCAGAGATGGAGATTCCACCACCTCCCTAGGCAACTTATTCCAATGCTTCACCACTCGCCTAGTAAGGAAGTTTTTCCTAATATCCAGCCTGGACCGCCCCAGCTGTAACTTGAAGCCATTGCTTCTCGTTCTGCCCTCTGTTACTACCGAGAACAGTCGAGCTCCCTCCTCCTTGGAGCAACCCTTCAAGTAGTTGAAGGTTGCTATCAAATCCCCCCTCAGTCTTCTCTTCTGCAGGCTAAATAAGCCTAGTTCCTTCAGTCTTTCTTCATAGGGCTTGTGCTCCAGCCCTTTGATCATTTTGGTTGCCCTCCTCTGGACTCTCTCTAATTTGTCCATGTCCTTTTTGTAGTGGGGAGCCCAAAACTGGACACAGTATTCCAGATGTGGCCTCACTAGTGCAGAATAGAGGGGAATGATCACATCCCTCGATCTGCTGGTAACACTTCTTCTGATGCAGCCCAGTATGCCATTGGCCTTTTTGGAAGCAAGAGCACACTGCTGACTCATATCCAGCTTCCCATCCACCATGACTCCCAGGTCCTTTTCTCCAGTGCTGCTATTTAGCTGATCACTCCCCAGCCTGTAGCAGTACATGGGGTTTTTTCGTCCCAAGTGCAGGATTTTACACTTATCCTTGTTGAACCTCATGAGATTCCTCTTGGCCCACTGTTCCAGTTTGTCTAGGTCTCCCTGAATCCTGTCTCTGCCCTCTAGGGTGTCTACCATTCCCCCCAGTTTGGTATCATCTGCAAACTTACTAAGTGTGCAATCTATCCCATCATCCAGATCATTAATGAAAACATTGAACAGAACTGGCCCCAGGACCGACCCCTGGGGCACACCACTTGTTACTGCCTGCCAACTTGACATGGAGCCATTGATTCCTACACGCTGAAACCGTTGTTCTAGCCAGTTTTCTATCCACCTTACAGTCCATGCATCTAACCCATACTTCCTTAATTTGCCAATGAGAATGCTGTGGGAAACCGTATCAAAGGCCTTGCTAAAGTCAAGGTATATGACATCAACGGCTCTTCCCGCATCCACAAATCCAGTCATCTCATCATAGAAGGCGATGAGGTTGGTCAGGCATGATTTACCCTTGGTAAATCCATGCTGACTATTCCTGATTACTCTATTTTCCTCCAAGTGTTTCAGGATGGATTCTTTGAGAAGCTGCTCCATGATTTTTCCAGGGATTGAGGTGAGGCTGACAGGTCTGTAATTCCCTGGATCGTCCTTTTTGCCTTTCTTGAAGATAGGTACTATATTTGCTTTTTTCCAGTCCTCTGGCACCTCCCCCGTTCGCCACGAGTTTTCAAAGATAATGGCCAACGGTACTGCTATCTCATCAGCCAGCTCCCTCAGCACCCTTCTGACATTATTATTAAGGAGGCTGACAAATGAGGTGTAGTCATCATCAAGAATAAATCAGATTATGATCAGAAGGCTTATAAACAACTCTCCAACACAACAGTCAACAAACCACTTTTCTCTGACCCCCACCAAGGAATAACAAAAGGAACTACCTCACCTATTCAAGAAACATCCTAAGGCATCACAGGAATAAATAACGAGACACACTGCCAGAACCTCGACCAGGGATATTCTATCTACTACCTAAAATCCATAAATAAGAAAACTCTGGATGCCCCATTATCCCAGGCATTGGCCCTCTTACAGCAGGCTTATCTGGCTATGTAGACTCCTTCCTCAGACCCTATGCTCTTAACACTCCTATCTACCTTTGAGACACCACAAACTTCCTGAGAAAATTCAGTAAATTGGTAAGCTTTCAGAAAACACCATCCTGGCCATTATGGACATAGAAGCTCTTTACACCAATACCCAGATAAGGATGGATAACAAGATATAAGAAGAATCATCCCAGATGATGCCACAACACACCTCATGGCTCAACTCTGTCACTTTGTACTCACCCACAGCCATTTCAGATTTGAGGATAATTTATATCTTCAAGTCAGCAGCACTGCTATGGGTACCCGCATGACCCCACAATATGCCAACATTTTTATGGCCAACTTAGAACAATGTTTCCTCAAGTCTCATCCCAAAGCACCTCTCTTCTACTTATGCTACATTGATGGCATCATCATCTGGACCCACAGTAGGGATGCCCTTGAAGATTCCCACAGAGGCTTCAACAATTTCCTCTCCACTATTAAACTTAGCCTGGAACACTCAACAGAAGAGATCCACTTTCTGGGTACTACAGGACAAATTAGGGATGAACATGTAAACATCACCTTATACCAAAAACCTACTGATCAGTCTATTTACTTTCATCCAAAACACACCACACAGTCCATTGTCTGCAGCCAAGCCCCAAGATATAACTGCATTTGCTCTGATCCCTCAGATAGCCAAACACCTTCAAGATCTCTATCAAGCATTCTTAAAATTACAGTACCCAGCTGCGACAGTGAAGAAACAGATTGACAGTCCCAGGCAAGTACCCAGAAGTCAACTACTACAGAAGAAACTCAAGAAAGTAAACAACAGAATGCTGCTAGTCATCCCCTAAGGCCCCCAAATCAGAACTCTACAGCATATCCTCAGGGATTTACATCCTATTCTACAAGACAATCTCTCACTCTCCCAAGTCTTGGGAGACAGACCTCTCCTCACTTACAGACAGCCCTCCAACCTTAAACAGATACTTACCAGCATCTAGAGAGCTAACAAGAGAACCATTAAAGCAGGCACATATCCCTGCAATAAACCATGTTGCCAACTTTGCCCACGTATCTGCACAAAAGACACTATTACAGGACCTAATAAAACCAGCTACTCTGTCAAAAACTCATTCACTTGCTCATCCACCAAAGTGATTTATGCCAACTTGTTCCAGAAATGCCCCTTTGCCTTATATATTGGACAAGCTGGACAGTCTCTGCATGAAAGAATAAACAGGCACAAATCTGATATGAGAAATCACAACATTCTAATACCAGTGGGTAAGCATTTCAATGTTCCTGATCACTCCATACATGATTTGCTAGTTGTGGTGCTCAGATAGATGAATACCAGATCAAGGCTTCAAAGAGAAGCTGCTGAGATCAAATTTATTTGCAAATTCAGTTGCATTGCTTCAGGACTGAATAGGGGCATTGGATTTTTCTCTCCATACAACACGTGATATGACTTCATCTTCCTCTGTATGCTGTTCTTCAATGTTTGAATCTTTACAGCTGTTCTGATTTGCTATTACAGTCTCACCTGTTCCCAGGATTTACAGTTCTCTAAATTTATTTCCTCCCATTCTGTAATTTTCTGCATCTTCAAAGCATCTGACAGCGTGGGATTTTTCTCCCATTAAAGCTCATGCAATAAAAACATTTGTTAGTCTTTAAGTGCCACAGGACTCCTTATTTATTTCACTGAACTAGACTAACATGGCTGCCCATTTGGAACTCAACAAATGCTATAAAGACCAAACCAAACAAACAAACAAAAAAAAAGGCCCAACTAGGGTTTTCTTCTATCATTTGGATTTATCTACATCAAGCTGGATGTGACTATGGTTTTTATATCCAATTAGATCATCTCTGTGGGCTATGTATAACTGGCAAGCATATAACTGACCAGGCACACCTTAATTTGCTATATTTTGAATTTCTTTTCTGGCATCTTCTGAACTATCTGTTAATTTCAGATATCAATATGTGGAATATGAAAATGAATTTCCAGTTTCAGGGGTATGTTTGTGTATGTACACATGTATACATACTATTCATTTAAAAATGTTTCAGTTTATTCTTTGAGCTTATATGTTTGTTTTATTAATAATGTGCTCTAGGTCATACAGCATTTTCACTCTGCTTTTCTTGTCATCTTTCCCTGTCAGTGTTGTGATGCATGTGGTTAGTTGATAATTAGCACAATTTTATCAGGAAAAATCAGAGCAGGAAGATCCAAAATAGACAATTTATGTTATTCACTTGATCCCATTACCAACATCATTCCAACTAAGACCTAACCCGTTGTTTAGTAATTCCAGGAATTCAGCTTTTGATACATGCGTTGTAATATCCTATGTCTGGACATCATAAATATTCAGATATTTATCAAAATCTTAGCCAAACAGTCTGATGCTATGTCCACACTTAGGAAGTTAAATAGATTTAAGTTAAATCAAATTTAATAAAATCTCTGTAAAATCATTAAATCAATTTAAGTTAAATCAATTTAACATGACCCCACTAGAAACTCAAATCGAACTAGCATGTCTATGGACACGACTTGCTACTTCAGTTTAGGAGAGGGGCACCATGGGAGGTGTGGCAACATGGCCCCCTAGAAAGGCTATGCCCCCACCCACTTTACAGAAAAAGGATAGCACCCTCAGAAGCAGAAGGGCAAAAGTGTTAAATCAAAATAACAGTTAATCAAAATAACACATCCACACAGTATTATTTCAAAATAACAGTTTCGATTTAACTGTCATTTCAATATAATACTAGGTTTTATTATATTGAAATGACTTTCCTTATTGCAAGATAAGGGAGCTCCTTATCTTGATATAAGGAAATGTAGTGTAGACCTGCAGTCTTTTAAATCAAAATAATCTGCATTATTTTGATTTAAAGACTGTGTGTGGATATACCCTGAAAGCCTTCAGTTACCAAATTGGCCTAAAAATTTTATTAATGGGTAAATTATAATTAGTTTATTTTTGATTTTTCCCAATGTGTCACCAATGTTCTCCAGACAGAAAAGAAAACATATAGCTCTCTTTATATAATTTCTGATACCCTACGTTAGGAATCTGTTCAGGAACACAGTATTCCACTATAATTTGGCTCCACTCCCTCTGATCTCATCCTGGGCTGGATTCACACAGGGACAAGGGTTGAGACCCCCAGCCCTGCTGCTGTGCAAAAATCTAGCCCCACTAAGGCTGGCACAGCACTGGCCAAGCCTGGGCGGTGCTGGGAGTGGTGCAGGCTGGCACGTGGCAGCTGTGTCCCCCGTGAAACAGACCAATGGAGCTTCTGGCCTTGGGCTGATGGTGGCAGAAGCCATACTGCATGCCAGCCAGCCCTACCCCTGAACTGCTCCAGACCTACTGGGGCAGACCAGCTTGCTCAGGGGTGGGGTAGCTTGGGAGTGCCACAGATCATGTCCTCTAGTCCCAGGGCTTCAACCCGCCCAACAACAGCTGTGTTCTCCCAGCACCAAGTGCCAGCCCTGGGCTGGCTGGTCTGTGGGCCTCTCCATTTCCAGCCCCTCCCACCCCCAAACTGCAGCCGACCCCCTGTTTAGGTTAATCACAGTAGGGGGGACTCACAAGAGTGAGAAGTCCTGTTAATCTGGCTCTGATCCCAGCCTGAACAAAGATGTGCAGGGTCATGTGGACAATGGAATATAACTTGAGCAAACTGAATGTTCTCAAACTTTGCAAAAGCTTCTTTCGTGTTCAGTACGTGTGAGCAATAAAAGTACAGATTGGTTCTTTTTTCATGAGACCTTGTTCCATAATTCACCTTTGAATATATTTCAGTGTACATATGTTAAAAGATAGACTGATATAAATTGATGAATATTAAAACTGATCTTCACAATACAAAATTAAGTTACTGCAAACAATTATTCTCACCCAGCAAGAAGACATAAGGATTGCTTGCTTCAGAATTAGGACCTACATTATAAGCAGAACCTGCATTTTCCTTCATTTTTTCAATTGGTTCATCAAATATCAAATGGATGTTCTTATATTGTAAACCTTAAGTGGGATTTGCTATGCCTTCCAACAATGTTCCCTCTAATTTTTCATAGGTTGTGTGCACAAAAAACTTCTTTGTGTATGAGAAAAATTTCTTTGTATGCACTAATATTAGCACCGTTGAATTTTTTTGTGCATGCTTTATTTTGTTGTGTGCACAGGTTTCATGACCTGTGCACACAGAGCTTAGAGGGAACAGTGCCTGCAGATATTATTTGCTATATCAACAACTAAAATACATTAATAATATGGTCCTATGCCACAATTGCTTTGCATAAGCTAATTCGTCTCTGACCAGTAAATGAATTTTCTGATTTATGGTATCCAGCTGTCTATAAGTCTGTCTAGGCATTTACAAAGCAATATACACTTTGGAATCTGCAATCCTATCTTAAATTTCATGGCAAATTAATGTAAACCCAATCTGAAGTATGACTAATTTTAGTTGAATTACCTCTCCAAATCCTCTTTAATTCAAGATTACAATTTTCAGTGAGGCTATAAACTGTTGTGCAGACTTTCCCAGTCACCATAATTTTATATGACATGACATCACACAAGTTATGTTGCACATATCTAGAGAAAGAGTTAATTATATTTTAAAAGATTAATTCCTCCTTTCCCTGAGCTTTTTCTCTTAACCTATATTACACCAATTTATCTTCCTTTGAATGTTCTCAAGTGGCTAATGATAAAGAAAATGTATTATGAGGTTTGAAAAAATTTAATGCACAACCCTTAGCACATATGTGCAAAATAGCAGAAGCTGAAGACTTGGTGCTTAAGGAATGTAGGTATGGTCAGTTTTCTTTTGCTATTAAAGATGATTCCCATAACTCAGACTTTTATATCCACAGCTTACTGCTGAGCTGTGATGTAGTGCAGCATGTGTAAATGATATGTGTTCCAGTGAATACCGCAGCTTGCTAAATTTACTAGTGTGTTGACACACCTCGGATCCTGTAGTAATGTAACTGTGATGGAAAAACTATTTAATACTATACAATATTATGGTACATCTGTTTCTGCTTCTTCCTACACTTATAATTTTATATCTTTTATCTTAATTATTCTATGGTTCAAGGTTATTAGCTTTCCTCACATTCAAAATATCCCTTATTATTTCAGGTGTCAGTTGCTGGGTCATATAAACATAAACTATCAGAAGCCTAAATGTATAGTACTATCTGGTCAACTGTGCCCCCAGAAGAAAGCCAGTGAGGTATCACACAAATATATGCTTATAACTAAACAGTTATTTAGGCTCAACCTTGAACAATGGGTGGTGGGTAATTTGCTGCACCCCAGAATGAGCTCCAAGAGACAGCACATCTCAGTTACAATTCCTTTCCTGCTTCTTTCTTGCTCCAGGGTTTAGTAATTTTCTATTAGTTTCCAGGCCAGTAATAAATTATGATACTCCCATGATAGGTCAGTTGTGTTCACCAATAAGTAGAAGAAATAAGCAATTGCTTAAACTTTCACACACCAACTCAAAGTACACCTACCTATCATAGAGAGTCCTTCTTCTTGCTTTACCTCCAGCTTTTGAATAGGATGTAATCAAAGTTATCATCAGCTCTTTTGGTGGTCTCATAAAATAATAATAATAATTTAACAATCAGTTGAATTTGTAAATTTAATCTGAGATGATATGTTATTTTAAGACATTTTTCAAATATACTTTTTTCCTTTGTGGAAAAATATGAAACTCTGAGTTACTAATGACACAGTGAATTCCTTTTTATTTCTTCTTCCTATTAAATAATCTTTACTTATTATTTTGTATGGACCACAGAGGACTAAAATCTGAAATTTTTCAAAGCTGTGTGTATAGCACATGTCAATGAACAAGCACAAGGAAACATCAGTTTTATAATGAAATTAAATGAGTTTGTTATAGAAAAATGAATCCATGAAAGTGCCATAGACATCTAAAGGTTAGTTAAAAGTAATAACATAAAGAAAGCAACCAATCAGAAAGGAACTGAAAGGTCAGAAAAATTGTATGCAAGACAGAGAGACAACAGACTTGGATGTGGCTGATTGTGATGGCTGGAGAAGACCTGGTAGCAGCTAAAGTAGAAGATACCAGGAGCAGAACACCAGGAGGGTCAGAACGGGCTGAAAATAGTTGAGTTTGAGTGGGAGTTTGGAGTGGGAGTGTTGGAGTATGTGTGCAGAAGGAGAGGCAGAGTGGTGTTCTTGCACTATGGGGGTGCTTGTTGATGGTGTGTTTTTTGTGGTTTCTCCTATTTTTTGTGTCTCAGTGACAGGAAGTAGGGGGGAAGGCTATGACAAACACAAAGACAGCAGTGAAAGAGCAGTGGAAGAAACAATAGAAGATGGCTGGATGTGGAAGCTGTGAAACATACATTAACTTGGAGGGGGTGCCTCAAAAGAGATATATATGTAAGAAGTGCCACATGATATTGCAGGTGGAAGCGAAGATTTGAGAGTTGGAAATGCAGGTAGAAACAGTGGTTGAGTTCAAAATGGAGTTTGAAGAGCTAATTGTGCAGTCAAATGAGTAGGCTATAGAGAAAAACCCAGACATGCAGATGGAAGCAGGACCACTGAACTCTGAGGGGAGGGTGCTAGGTGATGAAAGTAACCAGTGGAAGCCTGCAACTGTGAGAACCTTCAGATGAAACAACAGGTTAGTGAAGGAGAAATAGGGCTCATGGAGATGCCACCAAATAAAAGCCCTAGGAGGATACAGGAGTTCTTGCAGATGATTGCAAAGAAGAATTATAAAAGATATGACTTGCGTACAGAATACACTTTAGATAGGCTGGAGAAAAGGCAAGTCTTTCCATTTCCAGAAAAGGGAAGTCTATTTGATTTGGGACCACCTGTGGAAAAGAACAGATATTCCTGTACTGCGAGCTGATCCACAGAACAAAAGGCTGTGCTGCCTGCCAGATGGTAAGATAAGAGATGTGAACCTGAGGAGGAGCATCATAATGGGAATGGGAAAGAATGTGCTCATTGTCCTTATTTTGGTGCAAATGATATAGCTAAATTCTAACTGGAAAGTAAAAAAGGAAATTATGCTAGATTGTAGAGGACTCTTAAGGAAATTGAGGCTCAGGTGCCCTTCTCTAGGGCTATGTCCACACGTACATTGTTATTTTGAAATAAGTTATTTTGAAATGAGTTTTTTCAATATAAAGTCCTTGTTTCAAAATAAGTTAATTTGAATTAAGGGAAAAGCTCAAAATGAAATAGCATGTCCAAACACAAGATTTGCTTTTTTGCTTTAGGAGACGGGCACCATGGGAGGTGTGGCAACATGGCCCCTTCCCTGGGCCATGCCCCCACCCAATATAGGCTAAAAGGAAGGCACCCTGGGAAGGAGAAGGGCAAAAGTGTTATTTCGAAATAATGGTTATTTTGAAATAACCCGTCCAAACAGTGTTATTTCGAAATAACCATTTTGAAAATAACAGCTGTTTTGATTTAAAGAAGGTTTAAGCTATTTTGAAATGATAGCTCTTATTTTGAAATGACGGAGACCGTTATTTCAAAATAAGAATACGTCATGTGGACCTAATCTCTTTCATTTCGAAATAACCAGTGTTATTTTTAAATAAAATGACGTGTGAACATACCCTAGGATTCTGTCTGTCGCTAGAGGTGGACAACAAAGGAGTGACAAGATTCTGATGATCAACTGATGGCTCAGGCAGTGATGCTAAAAACTGAAGCAAAAGTTGAAATGTTTGTATACCAATATGAGGATCCTAGATAACAAAATGGAGAAACTAGAGATTGATAGAAGAAGTGAAACTACTTCTACAAGATACTGTTGAGATAGCAAACATGGTGGAACAGTAGTCACGACTAGTGTACAGAAATTCAAGGCTATTTGCTCTTTAGGAAAGATTGGTGGAGTAGCATTGTTTATCAATCATGAGATAGATTGTAAAGAAATAAGAAATGATGGAATTAATAAGACAGAGTCTGTCTCTGTAAAAACCACATTGGTGAAGGAAACAGCTAGTGTTTCTCCTAGTAGAGTGGTTGGAGGGTGCTACATACCACCAGGAACTGAGTTGGACATCGATAGAGACCTTTGTAGGAATTTTAATGAAGTAAATACTGCACAACTGTGTGATTATGGGAGGCTTTAACTTTCCAATATAGAATGGAGTACAGGTATCAGTAGTAAGAATAGGGCCTGTATTTTCCTGGACATGATAGCTGATGAATTTCTTCACCAAGTAGTTACTGAACCAACAAGAGAGGATGTCATCTCAGATTTGGTATTGGAGAGTAGTAAGGACCTCTTAGAAGAAATGGTTGTATGGGATAACCTTGGTTTGAATGACTACAAGCTAATTCAGATCAAATTAAATGAAAGAATAAACAAAAATAGATCTGTGACTAGGGTCTTCCACTTCAAAAGTGCTAACTTGAAAAAATTAAGGGAATTAGTTGGGGAAGTGTATTGAACTGAAGAACTCTTGAATCTAAAGGTAGAGAAGACTTGGAATTACTTCAGGTCGAAGTTGTAGGAACTATTAGAAGCCTGCATCCTAAGAAAAGGGTTAAAAATTCATTGGCAAGAGTTGTAGAGGAAGGTGGAGGAGTAAGCATCTCAGAGAAATGATTAAGAGAAAGCAGAAAGCCTAAAATGAGTGTAAGCTGGGAGGGACCAGAAAGGAAAGCTATCTCTTGGAGGTCAGAACATGAGTTAAAGTGTGAAAGACCAAAAGCCAGGGCTGGACCTTGAAAAGGGTATTAAAACCAAAAGTAAAAGGTTCTTTAGCCATATATATATATAGGAAGGAAGAAAGAAAAAAGTGGACTGCTAAACACTGATGATGGGGTAAAGCTTAAGGATACTCTTGGCATGGCCAAATATCTACACAATTACTTTGTCTCCATTTTAATGAGGCTAATGATGAGCTTGAGGATAATGGAAAGTTGGCTAATTGGAATGAGGATATGGAGGTAGAAATTGCCACATCCATGATAAAAAACAAACTCAAACTGCTTAATGAGACTAAACCAGGGGTGGGCATGCTGGATAATCTCCATACACGAATATTAAAGTTACCAGCACATAAAACTGTAAGCCCATTAGCAAAGGTTTTTAACAAATCTGTAACCTCACAGGTTGTACCATATGACTGGAAAATTGCTGGCATAGTTCCTATTTTAAGAAAGGGAGAAAAACTGACTCTGATAATTAAAGACCTGCTAGTTTGACCTCAGTAGTATGCAAGGTCTTGGAAAAAAACTGAAAAAGAAACTAGTTAGGGATTTTGAATGTACCAGTAATTGGGATAAAATACAACATAGCTTTACAGAAGGTAGATCATTCCAGACCTGATCTCTTTGTTTGATAAGATAAGAGATTTTTTTCAAAAATAGGAATGCAGTCAATCTAATTCAGCTATATTTCAGTAAGGCATTTGATACAGCTCCACATAGGAAATTATTAATTACATTGAAAAAGATGGGGATTAATTAAAATAGAAAGAAGAATAAGGAACTGGTTAAAAGGGAAACTACAATGAGTTGTACAGAAAGCTGAGCTGTCAGACTGGAGGGAGGTTATTAAAGGGGATCTTCAGTGATTGGTCTTGAGACCAATCTTAATTAAGCTTTTTATTACTAACCTTGGCACAAAAAGTAGAAATGTGCTAATAAATTTTGTGGATTACACCAAATTGAGAGGTGTTGTCAATACAAAGAAATATTATGATATCACACAGGAAGATCTGGATGACCTTGTAAACTAGAGTAATAGGAACAGGATGAAATTTAATAGTGGAAAGTGCAAGGTCATCCATTTAGGCACTAACAAGAATTTTTCCTATAAGCTGAGGATGCTTCAGTTGGAAGTGATGGAGGAGAAGGACCTAGGAGTATGGTTGATCACAGAATGACTGTGAGCCACCGATATGATGCAGCCTTGAAAAAAGCTAATATGGTCCTAGTATGCATCAGACAAGGTATTTCCAGTACACATGGGAAAGTGTTAGTACAATTATGCAAAGCTCTGGTGACACCTCATCTGGAATACTGTGTGCAGTTCTAGTCCCCAAAGTTTATGATAGAAGAATCAAACTGGGACAGGTGCAAGAGAAGGGCTATAAGAATGATCTACAGAATGGACAACTTTAAGAGAGGAGACTTAAAAATCTTGCCTAAGCAAAAGAAAGCTCAGAAGAGATGCGATTGTTTTCTATAAATACATCAGAAAGATAAATATGAAGAAAATAGAGGAATTTAAATTATGCTCCAATGTAGATACAAGAACAAATGGATATAAACCGGACATCAGGAAGTTTAGACTTGAAATTAGACACAGGTTTCTAACCATCAGAGAAGTAAAGTTCTAGAATAGCCTTGCAAGGCAATCTGTGGGGCCAAAAAACCTAGCAAGCTTCAAAACTGAGCTTGATGAATTTATGGAAGGGATAGTATGAGGGGACAGCTTAGTTTGACAATTCACTTATCTTTGACTAGTGGTGGTGGATATGCCAATGCAAGGCCGGCACTAGGCAGTACGAAGGCCCTGCGTTGCAGGGGGGCACTAACATTTGAGAGGCACCAAAAGGGAACAGCACCGTGGCACTCCCCTGATGACACCACTTGTCTGCACCAGTGTCGCTCTGCTGCGGGGCGGGGGGAGGACATAATTCTCAGCACCGGCCCTGTACCAATGACCTGAGATGGGGCATTAAATTGGGTGAGTTCTGGGTTATTACAGAGAATTATTTCTTGTGCATCTGACTGGTGAGTTTTGCCCACATGGTCATAGTTTAACTGATCACCATATTTGGCATCAGGAAGAAATACCACCCTCACCCCTTGGGGCAGATTGGAAAAGGCTGCTGGGATTTTTTCATCTTCCTCTGTAGTATGGGGTGCAAGTCACTTGCTGGTGTTTTCTCTTACCTTAAAATCTTTAAGTTATTATTTGAGGACTTGAATAATTCAGTCATAGGTTAAAGATTTATTGTAGGAGCGGTAGGCTGAGGTTTTGTGACCTGCATTGTGCAAGAGGTTAGACTAGATGATCAGATTGGTCCCATCTGACCTTAGAGTTCATGAAAAAAGGATCAGCAGTAGCAGCCACAGAATCAGCAATATTAGGGGGAACAACTTTGACAGAACAGAAGATCTCCTGAGATGAACCAGAGGAGTTAAACCAAGGAGAAATAAGTATGATATTTCCTTAAAATAAGGAATGCATGTGCATGACTCTAAATAAAGCTGGATGCCTGTGGATTGATCTCCCTGCCCATTCTATGATTGGCTGATTAACACTCATAAAATGTTACATACATTTTGGGGAATTATATCTTCTGTCTAATAATTTGGTATTACATTGCATTAGTGCTTTATACATATTTTATACATAATTTTTTAATGTTATAATTTTATACATAATTTTTAAATGTTATACTCTGCCACAGATATAGATTTGATATGCCATGCTGCCATCACAGTTAAGTATTGATAACATTGTAGCAGATACTAAGGAATTATCATATTGTATTTATGAATACTGCATTGCAACTCTAGAATTTTATGTTATATGTAATGGTGTCATAGGCTATGTCTACACTAGATGGCTCAGGTAAGTAGACTTAATAAGGTCGACTTAAAGTTGACTTTATTAAGTAAACTTAGAGAGGCCCCATTTGTTTAAGTCGACTTTATAAAGTCAGCTTAAGCCAGAAGACCCATTTAAAGTCGACTTAATAAGTCAACTTTAAATAGATCCCCTAGCGTAAGCCAGCCTTATAAAGTTGACCTAAATGGATCTCCTGCCTTAAGTGGAATTTATTAATTTGGCTTTAATGGACACATTTTGTTAAGCTGACTTAATAAAATCAACTTAACCCTTAAAATTAACTTTAAGGGTGGAAGTTATTAAGTAGACTTAAGCAAGCCCTATGAGTTGATTTGATTTGATTTGAAGTGCTTAAGCAGACTTAATGAACTCCAAATGTGGCCCTGGAGTTGCTTAAGCTGACTGAAGGCTGGTTAAGTCAACGTAAGCCTCCAGTGTATACATACCCATCTATAGCTTATAATATGTTGTATTGTTTCAAGTCACTTATTAAATGTTTCATTGTACTGATTTTCAATTTAAAATACAAATGTATTTTTAAAACTGGTAGTTAATAAAGACATTCGGTTTCAAAGCATTTATTAAGTGTTAATCCTGTGAGCAGAGAACTGTGTCCATGTCTTCTCTAAGGTAAACAGAGGCAGGAAGATTTGGGGGAATTTCTCAGAGATTTAAAATGAAAAAGCCTAGTAAACCCTTGTAAAGCCCCTGAGGCAGACCACTTTAATTAACCGCTTATAGAAGTAAGGTTGAGGAGTAGTATTGTTAGTATATCAAAGTCAGCACAGGGCCTTGTTTTAGAATAACAGTCCAATGAGCATTTTCTGTGAAGTGGTGTAGTCATATATTCAGTTGCCAGTTAAGAAATACTTTCAAAGGCTTTTGTAATAAACACCTAAAAGACTACTTACTGTCACATCCCTAAAGACACTAGGTAGCACAGTAAATTAAATATAATAAAATAATAATTAATAGTTATTACCTTAAAATCTATACCCTTGCTCCTTATGTTAGACAGAAAGGTAAAAGATAATCTTTTTTTACCTGTTATTTATTTTGCATAGCTGATATTCAGATATCACAGTGACAATATATTGGTGATGTCTAACCCAACTGCCTGAACTTACAGGATGTTGAGCACCCTCCACGCCCATTGATTTGAATGGGCTTTGAGGGTGCTCAGCACCCTGGAGGATCAGGACCATATGCAGTGGGATGGAAGCCAGTCCAATAGGTAAGTTATTGAGAGAGAGAGAGAGAGAGAGAGAGAGCCTGTTCCACTTCATGGCCATAACACAGAGTTTCAGCTATGTCTGATAAAGATATTCAGAATACATTGACTCCGTGTTCTAGCATACATCAGCATTTCTATTGTGTCTCAAGGCACATATATCAAATTTAGTCTTTGTCTTAAATAAAAATTGATGCCCATACCAGCAGAAATGAATATTTATTCAGCATAGATATAAGCCTGGAATAATTCTATAGTACCTAGCACCCTGCAACATGTATGGAGAGTCTGATGGAAAGCCATTTCTCAAAATAAAACCATGAGTCTCTATATTCTGAGAAATATTAGTAACCAGAGTATTTCAAACATGACAAGGTTATTAGTAGTTGCTAGAAGAAAATATGGGGCATAGACTATGAACTTAGTATTTTCTTTCCATTGTGTTACCATCATCATTATCACCACCATGAGCTGCAAGACAACATCATATCTAAAAATAAAAGACCTTTATTTTCTGTAACTTCTTTCATACTTTCATGCCCCAAAGCATTTTTTAAATGCTGAATGAGATATTGCTTGTGCACTGCTTACTGTAGGAACTGCTGGATGTGTATGTACTCAGAAAAGTTTTGATGAAGTATTTTAAACTCTGTTAGTGGCTGGCAAGGCTCAGAAATATGATTTACTGACAATATAGAAGATGACACTGTAGTGCTTTCCTTGCCTTCAAGCAGGATAGCTCAAGAAAGAAAACCACTCTGCAACTACTTTGGCAGTTGCTCCTGGAGCAGGCAGTGCACTATCAGCCTGAAACTGTAGTTAAGGAACCTTGAAGAAGCATCTCTCTATATATACATACTTATCTATGTTCTTATATGGCATCTATCATCATGACATCACCATAATTCATGTAGAGGGGTTACTGAGAAAACTGCTTGTTGTCTTCACCTAAGACAATATAATAATACCAAGTTTTTTTATTTTGTGCTTTTCAGCCATAGAACTCAAGACATTTAATAAAAAAGGTGCTTTACTAACTAGCATTATCTCCATTTTACAGATGAGCAAAGGGAGGTGAAGTCATTTGTCAAATGTCACACAGAAAACTTTTGACAGTGCTGGGTCTCTTGAATCTCAGGTGGTGAACTAGAGCACAAGAAGAAGAATTTTAAACTGAGGTAAACTTTAGAAGCAACAAGTTATGTTATTATTGATTTATTTTGTAGTTAGAAAGGTTAAGGAAGTTGAATTAGGCTTTCTTGATAACATGGGTCAAATAAAAAAAAAGGAAAAATGGCTCCCATATAAATCTATATGAAAAATTACTTGCCTATGCAATTGTATTTTAGAAATGTGTAGCTAATTTTTAAAAGCATTTAAAATTGATTTTTAATAGCATATAATATCTTAAACAACAAACCATCATCCTTTATATATAACTTACACTGACAACCTATATACCACATTGCATCATGTTATGACTTAAAGCGTCCATGTTAAGTTGCTCCAGTCAGAAACATCAGTAATGCTATTAGCATTAACTTGGATTTTGTCCGATCAAAAAGTAAGGAGACATTTAATCCCTGACTCCATGGGACAAATAAGCTCTATATCTTTCATCACAGTAAACACGTTTATTTTATATGCTCTCTAATTTACACTAAATATGGACTGAGGGAGAAGGGATAGAACAGATAGAGAAAAGTCTGAATAAGAAGTGAGATGAGAACTAACGAAGAGAGCTGAAACCAAGGGATGTGACCTATTAAGTTATGAGGCAGAGAGACAGGATGACCTTGACAGAAGCAGAAGGTCCTACTGAAAATTTACTGCCAAAACTTTTTAATGATGTTTTTGAGTGTGTCTGCTTTTCAAGGCAATTTTTTTTTAGAAACAAAAACAATGATAAATGCACCACTTCCCTTCAGTGAGACCTGGTCTACACAGACCAGCAAATTCGACAGTTTACAGAAGTTACACAAGATATGGAGAGTAGCCTTCATAACTTACATCAACTTCCTAACTTCCGTTCCATTCACAATCTCCAGCGCACTGCACTAATGGGAAATGTGTGCACAACATTATACTATTTCAGGAGATGGTTTTAATAGATCAACTTTTAGATCAATTGAGAGGGTCTTCACTGCAAATCCACCACCATTAGTGTAGACTTAGGCCTAGTCTACACTGTGGTTCTAAGTTGATGGGAGATACACGATCTACATTCCACACAATAAGTAGCTCCCATCAAAATACTTACTGTCACTCACCATGGCATCTTCACTCACCTGCATTGACAGGAAATACTATCTTTTCAATGCAGCATTAATTTTGTTGAATGAGTGGACCTACTGAATTAAAGGGACAGCATTTCCAGGATCAATCAAACAGATCTACATTGGTCACTCAGTCAATCCCATTTTATCGAACCATGGGGATCGACACAGACTTTTCAGTATTGACATGTCCATAGCTTAAGTGGTGCATAATGGGAGATATAGTCTGATCATCGAGCCTGGCATATTAAGAAGACTGGGAGCAGAGGACACCTACAATATAAGTCCCATGAGCCAGTAATACAACATTAAGATATTTTGGCTTTCAACTGAAATTTCAGTTCTTGATTTTTTTTTTTTTGACGAAAAGCTGAAATTTTTCTCAAAATTAAAAAAAAAAAATCCTGTTCAGTTCTAGGGAACAATGAAGAGGGGAGAGAGAAGATAGAAAAAATCAGCTAAAAAGGACAACTGTGAGAGGAAAAGAAAGAGGACAGAGAGAATAAGGCGGGAAAGGGAAATGAATGACATCTGAAGAGAGAATTTTGGAGATAGATTAAAGGACTGGAAAGATAAGCAGGAGAGAAAACAGAATCTGAAAAGTACTGAAATTATGAGATAGGCTGAGATGAAAGATTACACCTCACCTAAAGCAAAGAAAAAGAAAGAACAGAACATAATACAAAGAAGACAGTAAAAATTTTGTACAGAAATGTAAGTGACAAAATGTTACAAAAAGGATATATGTAAGAGGATGCTTAATTTACTTTAGGAGACATCCAGGGGGATGAGTCTGTAGAAAATGGGGATGTCAGGAGACCCGTGGATGGATGTCAAGTCATTATAAAATGTTGTTTACTACTGGACATCTCTCCCTCACTCTCCCCACTCCCCCCCTCAAAAACCTGTAGACTTGTACTGACCTGAGTGTTTCTCAATATACATGCAGGAAAATTCAGGGAAGGGACCTCAGTTTGTTGACCCCATTTTTGTTCTCTGGGGGAAAGTGAATCACCTGCTACCTCATTAGTTACTTTGTTGGTGTTGGTTTTTTTTTGTTTGTTTGTTTGGTTGGTTGGTTTTTTTTGTCAATATAATGTTTATACTTGGTTTTCATGGGGAAAATACGGAAGCATTTGAAGCTCTGTAATTTGAGTAAACAATTAACATAACATATATAACATAATATGCCAGACTGAAAAATAATTCCAGATTAATACCAAATGGACTGGATTGGTTTTTTTTTTATGTTTTTCTTTTCCTTTTAGAGATATTCATTTATTTTTTTCTGAATAGGAATCATCCAAAGCTAATCCTACTTTTAAATTTTTGTTTGCGTCTCCATGAATCTTCACATATTCTCTAACACTCCTTCACTGGTGTGGATAGCATGGTGACTTCTAAGTATTTCTAGAAAAGTTCAGAAGAAAGAGAACGAAAAGGAGGTCCTTCTGCAAACAAATTGGATATGTTCACACGCAGGTTTTAAATCCAAATACGATTATTTCAATTCAAAAGTGCTTAGGTCCACACAATGTTTCCTTATTTTGAAATAAGGAGCTCCCTTATTTTGAAATAAGGACAATCATTTTGATATAATAAAACCTAGTTTTATATCAAAATGAGGGTTATCTTGAAACTGATTTTGAAATAACCCCATGTGGCTCTGTTATATCGATATGACCCACGTATCAATATAACAGTAGACCTTCTTCCTCACAGGGTACATGACACCATGGAAGGAAGTCCTCCCCCCAAACACCCTGGCCAGGGATGGAGTGGAGGTGCAGGGGGGCACAGAGGGGCCCATCACCACCTCCAGCTGACTCAGCCAGTGGTGGGGGAAACACCCAATTCCCACGTTCCCCCGGCAGCTGGCACAGTGGTGCAGGCAGGGAGCCTGCATGCCCGGCTTCCCAGCAGTTGCCCAGGTGGCACAGGCAGGGAGCCTGTGTGCCCGGCTTCCCTGCAGCTGCTAGGCAGTGGAGGCAGGGAGCCCGGGCACCCTGCAAGCAGCAGGGTATGCGAGGTGCCTGTCAGTCCCTCCCCCACTGCCAGGCCAGTGGCGGGGGATGCACGAAGCAGGAGGATCCTTGCCCTGGGTTTTTTTTTCCCTTGCCTGGTTCTCCAGGTGAGAGCCAGGCAGAGGATTGGGTGGCAACATGGCCCTGCCAGGGGGCTATGTTGCCACACCTCCGAGGGTGCCCTGCTCCCAAATCGAACTAGAAATTCTGGTATCCAGACATGCTAGTTCAGTTTGGTTTTTACCCATCTGGACCTGTTAAATTGATTTTACTTAAATCAGTTTAACTATTTTTATATCGATTCGGTTAAATCAATTCAAGTAGAATCAATTTAACTGACTCTGTTTGGACGTAGCCATGGAGTCTTACAGGGATCTGTCCTACTTCTAGTTGTATTCAATATCTTCATAAATGACTTGGATAATGGTACAGGGGGTTCACTTATGAAGTTTTCAGTCAATACCAAGCTGGGAGGGCTTGGCAAATGCTTTAAAGAACAAGATTGGAATTCAAAATAAGTTTGACAAACTGGAGAAATGGTCTGTAATAAATAGGATGAAATTCAACAAGGATAAATGCAAAGTACTATAGTTAGGAAGGAACTATCAACTGTATAAATATAAAATGGGAAATGACTGGCTCAGAAAAAGTACTGCAGATAAGGATCTGGAGCTTTAGACTGGATCACAAACTAAATATGCGTCAACAAAGGATACTGTTAAAAAGAACAGATATCATTCTGCAGTTTATTAGCAGCAGTGTGCAAGCAAGAACTGATAATTAATTCTTTCACTCTTCTCAGCACGAATAAGGCCTCAGCTGAGTATTATGTCTAGTTCTGGGCACCACACTTGGGGAAAAACACTAACAAATTGAAGAATATCCAGAAAGGAGCAATAGAAATGATTAAAAGTCTAGAAAACTTAACCTATGAGGAAAGGACTGAAAAAGATTTTTATCTGTAGGAGAGACAAATGAGGGGATATAACAATATTCAAGTATGTAAAAGGTACTTAAACACCGAAGAGAGGACATGATATAATGGGTTTAAGTTGTAGCCAGGGAACTTTAGGATAGACATTAACAAAAACTAGCTATAAGAATATTTAGCATTAAATCAAATTACCTAGGAGACAATGGAATCTCCATAACAAATGTTTAAAGAACAAATTAGACACACCCCTACCAGGGAAGTTCTAGATCAATGTTTTTCACTCTATTTGATACAAGGAAACAGCTTGCTGCCTTCCTAAACTGTGTCAGGGAAGTCTCAGAGATCCGTACCAGACCATGGACTGCTCACTGAGAAGCACTGGTCTAGATAATCTTTATGTATGACTCAGTGCAAGGGAGTGAGCTAGATGACATCTCAAGGTCCCTTTATGTCCTTCATTTTTATGGTTCTATGATTCTGTCTCTTAGGACAGAGGTTAGCCCTACAGAAAATAACACCAAATAATTAGTCTTGGAACATTTCAGAGGAAGGGTGAATTTTGAATAACCAGTCAAGAGTTGTAAAATGTTGCTTTGAGTTTCAATGATGTACAACTTCATAGTGAAGTTCAGGTATCCCAATACCAAGAGATGGGAGCACAATGGTAAAAGTTGTAAAAGTCAGTGGTGGAATTCCTGGGACAGCTGAAGCCAAGCTGAGGTTTGCTGTTGACTTCAGTCAGGTTTAACATTTCACAAAGAGGATTTTTATAGCCTTAGGATTTGTTGCAATTATTATGCAAAATAGCTATTGATTTTTATTTTTACATTTGTATATAGAAGCTTAGAAGAGAAAAGTTTTTCACTCAATTGTTATTTTTAAACATGCCTTCTAAACTGATTATTGATCTCAAAATGCAAATCCAAATACTTAAGTTCTACAAAAGGATTCAATCAAAAGTGCCTTTGTTCTAGGAGAAAAGTGCAGTGACAGTTAGTGAAAATCCATTTGAAAAATCCATTGTTATTTGGGTTTAAAACTTGAGAACAAGTCAATGGCAAACGCATCTGCTATTAGATGTACAATTTAGAGGAAAACCTTTTAGAGCCTCAAATACAGAGAACTACAGAATTGATTTTGTGCACGCTTAATCACTGTAGATTTGTATACATATTTAAGCATTTGCAGGTTAAAGCCTAGTAAGGATAAAAAAAAAATGGGAGTGAAAGACACTTAGAACCATGCAAATTACTATAAATAGTATGCCTTACAGCATGTTGAGTTCATTTGTTTTGCTTTGCTTCTGATTGCTTAAAAATCTTGTATGTGAATGTTGATATGCAAAATTTACATTTAAGAAAATGCTTTTTGAAACCATTTTACTGAGTCCAGAGTGCAGTAATAGACAGGGTATATAGCTGTGTTATAGCAAAAACAAACAAACAAACAAAACCCGCCCAAAAATGCATAAGAAGTACATAGATGGTGTTGGAGAAGAGGCACTGGCAATGTATCTTTACTCTCTCCATACACTGTGATACAGAGCATGATGCATGATGAGAACACTGCAGCTCCTAAGTGGTGAGATAGAACAACCTTTCTACCAAGTTTGTTACATTAAATCATTTAAAACAGCTGGGTGCTCAGGTAGGTAAATAACAATCTCCCCAGGAATCTTTTTTAAATGCCTATCCTTGCAGGAGCTCTTCTTGAAACAAAAGGTAAATAGATTTGGTTTTAATTACATAGATTGATTACTCATTTTTCATTAGTCACTGATCTTTTAGACTGAGCTTTACAGAATGCAAACAATAATGCAGGAACAATTCATGCCAGACAAAAAAGAAAACAACTATGTACAAAAATATTCTAGATGAAGCCACTAACTGAACCATTAAGTCTGAGAAACCAAGTTAAAAGGAAAGCTCAGCTTTAGCTCTGTAACCTTCTATTTATTTGTAAGTCATTGGGACAGATTATCTGTTATATTCAGTTTGCTTGAACATCACAATGAGGCTATAAACCAGACAGATCTGTTCAGCTGAGATCTCCCTGGCAAGGGAAGCATACACATCCCTTTACTCCTCACCTAGCCCCAGTGATGGGGGCTCCCAGTATGCTCCAGCTATTCCCATTTGGTAGTATCCTTTTAAGTCTTGAGACTATTCTAACCTATGCCAAAGCATGACTAGCCTTCAGAAACAGGGAGTCATAATAGATTCCCCCCATGCTGCTCCAATGAATTTCCCCAGTAACTAGTTACACAAAGTTCTAGTATGAGGCAGATAGTGAACAAGCACCTCATGAACCATAATTTTGAGGTGGTGGTATAGAAGAGGCAATGAGAGCAAACAACAACCTATGTACTGAGAAATATTCAGTTTCTTTATCCAAATAACATTATCAGATCCTGAAAATGATTGAGCATATTGCCAATTTATTGATCTAAGCAGGAAATTTATGTCTTAAACAAGAAAGACAAAACCTCTTCTATTCGTTTCAAGACAGATAAATACTCCAGCATATAACAACTCCACAGACCAACACCTCACCATCCACTGAAGTAGAATGTCACACTCTAGCTCGGAGATCAAAGCACATACTGAGCAACATATCCCACCTCATTAGGCTGTATCTTTTTCCAGAGATGCACCACAGAAAAAGAACCAAAATGCTCCACAGTAGTCAAATTTCTTTTCTGAACAATAAAATGAAGAATAATGACACATGAACATAGACTAAGCACAGGTTTTTCCTGTGTAAACCTACAAGGTACTATGGTTTAACTATCTGCATTTTTTTGCTGTGGATAGGAGTCACCTCGTAACACTATTTTCTTTCTGCAGAATTCTGGTTTAAGTCCATAATAGCATACTTCTGCAATGAGCTATGTACCTGATCAACTCTGCCTGAGTTATTTCCTCTTGTGTCATGGAAACAGAATAATTTTAAAGAGCACCTGAAGAAAGTGAAGATTGAAAGGAAAATTGGTCTGTTGAGCTTAGTCAACCTTTATCACTCAACTACACAAACTGCAGCCTGACTGTCCAATAGACAAAAAGACAATAGTTGCCAGCAACACTTATGGTGCAGTGGCATAGGAAACAGCAAACAGGGTTCAAAATGGAGGAGATTAAGTGGACCTTGGGGCAGTGGGTGAGTTTTTTTTCAAGTTTTGAGTCCTTGTTTTTGTTTTGTCTTTTTTTTTTTTTCCAATTTCAGTTTGCCAGAGCTCAGTTCACAGGTGGTAAAATGAGATCAGACCCTAAATAGGAGATAAAGGAGGCAGCAAACAGGACTGAAAACAGGGAAGTTTGAGTGAAAGTTTGGGGAAGGAGTATGGAGTTCTGGTATTTCTGGGGTGTTCATTGGCAGTGTGTTTGAGGTGGGTTTTCCTATTTTTGTCTCTCTGACAAGAAGTAGATGAGAATCATAGAATCATAGAAACTGGAAAGGACCATGAGAGGTCATCGAGTCCAGTCCCCTGCACTCATGGCTATGTCAGATACAGAAAAAGGCTATGACAGATATGGAAGTGGCAGTGAAAAATCACTCAAACTGTGGAAGAGACAGTAAAGACTGGTTGTGGAAGCTTTGAAATGTACATGATCTTGGAAAGGGTGCCTCAAAAGAGTTTCATATGTATGAGTGCTCCTCATATTGCTGACGAAAGAGAAGATTTGAGTGTTGGACATGCAGGTGAAAACTTTGCTTGAGGTTAAAGAGGGATTTGAGCAGTTGATAGAGCAGATAAATGAAGAGGGTGTAGGGAAGAACCCAGACCTGCAGATGGAAGCTGGACCAACCAACTCTGAGGGGAGAATGCTAGATGAGGAAAGTGGCCAGTGGGAGCATGTGAATGTGAGAAGCTAGCAGAGGAAAAGAGGGGTTAATGAAGGAGAAATAGAGCTCAAAAACAAGTGTGCAGGGTTAGAAAATGAAGAAGGGTAAAGAAGAGGAGAAGAGCACTTAGCTCTATAGAAAGAGTGGATGAGTCAATGGATATGCCACCAGCTAAAATCCCCAAAAAGGATACAGGAGTGGTTGCAGAGGATTGCCAATAGAGAGATGACTTGCAGCCAGAAAGAACTGGAGAATAGCACCATTTCTACTAAAAGGCAAGTCTACATGACTGAGGACTCTCTGCTGAAAAAAAACAAACCAGACAGGACTGTAACCAGAGCTGATACAGAGAACAGAAGCATGCTGCTGGGTGCTCAGATATGGGGTATGAACCTGGGACTGAAGAGGTTTCTTACAGGAGTGGGAAAGAATCCTTTGATTTGTCCTTCACGTGGATACAAATAAAATAGCTGAATTCTCGCTGGAGCATATCAAATGAGATTATGCCAGGCTGGAATGATTCATAAGGAAATCGAAGATGAAGTGATCTTTGGCAGGATTCTGCATGTCCCTAGAGGAGGGCAACAAAGGTGTGACAAGAGTGTGATGATCAACAAATGGTTCAGACAGTGGAGCTATAAGGAGGGCTTTAGGATTTATTGTCACTGAGAGACATTCATAGTCAGAGGACTGTTGTCTTGAGCTGGACTTTACAGGGATGTCTACACTTACAATTTAGTTCAAATTAAGAAGGCTTAATTTGAACTAAATTAGTGCATGTCTACACTAGCTTTCATTAGTTTGAACTAAGGCACTCCCTTACTTCAAACTAATGAAAGCCTAGTTTGAATCTATAAAACCTCCATTAATTTTGAAGTGATGGTTAATTTGAACTCTTAGTTTGAATTAACCCAATGTAGTTGGGTTAATTAAAACTAACTGTTAGTTTGAATTAACCACAGTTTGATTCTCCCTATGCAATAGCGTCCCCTACCTGATTCAAACTAGCAAGTCCTGTGCATGGACATGCTAGTTTGAAGTAGGGTTTCTAGTGTGGCTGTGTCAATTCGAATTAACTTAATTCGAACTAATATTATAAACTCAAATTAATTAGTTTGAATTCTTTTAATTCGAACTAACCTTCTAAGTGTAGACATGGCCAACATGAATAGGAAGGAAAATAGAATTCTGAGATGGAAGTTAGCAAAGTTGGTTAAGAGAACTTTAATCTAGGGAGTTGGGAGAAATTGTTGGGCAACGTCCAGGTAATTCCCACAGCTGATTTTAACATTGGCTGTGTTCACACAGCTTCCTTATTTCGAAACAACAGAGGCTGCTTCAAAATAAGGTTTCAGCTGTTCACATGACGCACGGTTGTTTTGAAACAAGTAAAACCTAGTCCGTGGGCGAAACAACATTGTTTCTCAACGGTTGTTTCAAAACAACGCCGTGCGAATGTGTTGTTTCGGAACAAGATGTTCCGAAACAACAGTTCAAGGCGTGCCCCCTCAGCACCCTGGCCAGGGGACACCCCTCAGCACCCTGGCTAGGGTGCTGAGGGGTGTCCCCAGCCAGCACCTGCACAGCGGGGCTGCAGGCACCAGCGGGGTTAAGCGCTGCCCGGCGCTGCTCCCCCCCGGTGCCTGCA